>JARLTB010000269.1:3162500-3215000 GCA_030141615.1 Unio pictorum
CACTCTGACCAACAGCCTACAAGGAAGCACTAGCTATTAAGGTATCAAACAAGTATGATTGTCTTGATTACTGTCATGCAAGCAGATTGACGAGTCACGGTGGATTACATTAATTGCAAAGTTACAGCAGGATGATACTAAGTTTTCAGATACAAATTGTGAAGATCAGTCACAGGGCTATCTCATGCACAGATAATACTGTAAGAAATTGCGTTGCAAATTTGGGTTTAGCTTAGAAAATAAACAAATAAGATTTTCATGATTAATATGTTAGGCATAAAACCCATAATACATTTTGTTCTCGTATGATTGAAGTTTTGTTTATCTCTGTATTGTTTTATTTTGTATTTGCGTTTTTCTCTTTTGTTTTTTTTTGGAAGAAGTGAAGAGTTAAAGTTCCTTTCAAAGTAATTAGAACTGTGGAACGATTTCTTTCTGATGCACTATTAATTTAGCAGGCAACAAACAGAAAATGTACGTATAAGTACTACTTTTCATGCAAATCATTTCCAAATCATTGTATGTTACGTTACAATGTTTTGGTCTTGATGTACAATCGTAGCTTATGATTGACCTTTGGGCATCCAGGTCATCGCATGCAAAGTATATCCTTGTAATTTCTGTCATTCGGAACTTTGTGTCACAGACTGATTGCCCACAATATATGCTTAAATATCAAAGTAACATGATACATATTTTTAAAATCAAGCAGACCATAAGGTAGGAAAAAAACCCACAAAGACCTTTACCAGACAATAAATTGTAAACACTACATGTTTTAAATTATTTCATCAATAGTTAATATATATAATTAACTGCCATCAAGCAGCAATTATAATCAGGACATCACACGAACATTAAAAATATTTTTGAATAAAAGGCTCGCAAAGACAAATATTAATATTAAAACCATTTCTTATATATATATATATATATATATATATATATATATATATATATATATATATATATATATATATATATGTATGTCTAAATTTATGAACAATACAAAAGACTATAGAAAATTTGAAAACGGTTAAGAACTCCTCCTAAAAATGATCAGCAAATATTGTATGGGTCATTAATCAGGTCTCAATTTTCCATTGAGGAAGCTTTGCGAAATATCAGTATGATTTGCATACTCATTTATCATGGCCTAGTGTGCAAGAATCTTCATCTTATGTTTCGTGAATATAAAACATTGATAGTAAAATCATATGTTCCATCACATGCGCATAAAAACAGCGTCTAACAGCTAATGTTTCGACCGAATTTAAACTCTCGTCATGATTGAAATGTTTTGGAAAACCTGAGACTCTAAAATCCATATATATATATATATATATATATATATATATATATATAGAGAGAGAGAGAGAGAGAGAGAGAGATAAAGACTAAAGAGAGACAGACATACAAACCGAGAGAGAGAGCTTATTTTTAGCAAAACACTCATACATACATACATACATACATACATACATACATACATACATACATACATACATACATACATACATACATACATACATACATACATACATACATGCATGCATACACACACACACACACACACACATATATATATATATATATATATATATATATATATATATATATATATATATATATATATATATATATATCGCCACAAACAATTGTTAAATTTTACAAAATTTCCAACAAATAAAACAAGAAAGATTAAAATTAAAACAAACCCGAGAAATCATACCAATGGGATTTACATACATCACAACTTAGCTTTTCACATTATGAACTGAATTTATATAGGTATTTACTCATTTTTATAAACGAATGTCATAAGAACAAAAGTAAAATCATTTTTATAGTGATAACACATTTTTTAATTGTCTAAAATATACACATCAGCTTTGGTTCAAGGCAATCGACAAAAACACACACACACACACACACACACACACACACACACACACACACACACATATATATATATATATATATATATATATATATATATATATATATATATATATATATATATATATATATATATATTAGACATCAGGAAAGAACAAAAAAACAAATAATACAGGCTTATGATAAAAAGAAACTATAAGATCTGTTTATCTCAGATATTACTTTAACATAATTTCTTATATTAATAACAGTAGTCATCAAAAACAGGTTACTAACTTCTCAATAAGGTCTTTGCTCTTTTCGTATGACTGCTTTTGTTCCTTATTCTCATTCTGCAGCTTTTGTACTTCTGCTTCCAGCTTTTGTTTCTCTTCTTCGAAAGCCTTTCTAGCACTGAAATGTGTTATAATAGTGAGAGACACTCTGACCAACAGCCTACAAGGAAGCGTTAGCTATTGAGGTATCAAACGAGTTTGATTGTCTTGATTACTGTCATGCAAGTAGATTGATGAGTCACGGTGGATTACATTAATTGCAAAGTTACAGCAGGATGATACTAAGTTTTCAGATACAAATTGTGAAGATCAGTCACAGGGCTATCTCATGCACAGATAATACTGTAAGAAATTGCGTTGCAAATTTGGGTTTAGCTTAGAAAATAAACAAATAAGATTTTTATGATTAATATGTTAGGCATAAAACCCATAATATATTTTTTATTCGTATGATTGAAGTTTTGCTTATCTCTGTTTTATTGTTTTATTTTGTATTTGCGTTTTTCTCTTTTTTTTTTTTTTTGGAAGAAGTGAAGAGTTGAAGTTCCTTTCAAAGTAATTAGAAATGTGGAACGATTTCTTTCTGATGCACGATTAATTTAGCAGGCCACAGACAGAAAATGTACGTATAAGTACTACTTTTCATACAACGCATTTACAAATCATTGTATGTTACGTTACACTGTTTTCGGTCTTGATGTACAATCGTAGCTTATCATTGACCTTTGGGCATCTAGGCCATCGCATGCAAAGTATGTCCTTTTAATTTCTGTCATTCGGAACTTTGTGCAACAGACTAATTATCCAAATTATTTGCTTAAAAATCAAAGTAACATGATAAATATTTTTTAATATCAAGCAGACCATAAGGTAGGACAAAAAACCCACAAAGACCTTTACCGGACAACACATTATAAACACTACAAGTTTTAAATTATTTCATCAATAGTTAATATACATAATAAACTGCCATCAAGCAGCATATATAATCAGGACATCACACGAACATTAAAAATATTATTGTGTAAAAGGCTTGCAAAGACAATGATTAATATTAAAACCATTCCATTTATATATTCGTATGTCTAAATTTATGAACAATACAATACACTATAGAAAATTTGAACACGGTTAAGGACTCCACCTAAACATGATCAGCAAATATTGTATGGGTCATTAATCAGGTCTCAATTTTCCATTGAGGAAGCTTTGTGAAATATCAGTATGATTTGCATACTCATTTATCTTGGCCTAGTGTGAAAGAATTTTCATCTTATATTTCGTGAATATAAAACATTGATAGTAAAATGATGCTTTCCATCAAATGCGTATACAAAACAGCGTCTAACAGCTAATGTTTCGACCGAATTTAAACCCTCATCGTGATTGAAACGTTTTGGAGAACCTGAGACTTTAAAATCCATATGTATGTATGTATGTATGTATGTATGTATGTATGTATGTATGTATGTATGTATGTATGTATGTATGTATGTATGTATGTATGTATGTATGTATGCATGCATGCATGCATGCATGCATGCATGCATGCATGCATGCATGTATGTATGTATGTATGTATGTATGTATGTATGTATACAGAGAGAGATATAGAGAGAAAGAGATAAAGAGTAAAAAGGGAGACAAAAAGACAGACAGTCCGAGAGAGAGACAGAGCTTATTTTTAGCAAATCATCCTGATATATATATATATATATATATATATATATATATATATATATATATATATATATATATATATATATATATATATATATATATATATATATATATACATATATATATATTGTCAAACACAACAACAATTGTTAAATCTTACACAATTTCCAACAAACAAAACAAGAAAGATTAAAATTAAAACAAACCCGAGAAATCATACCAATGGGATTTACATACATCAAAACTTAGCTTTTCACATTACGAACTAAATTTATATAGGTATTTACTAATTATTATACAAGAATGTCATAAGAACAAAAGTAAAATCATTTTTATAGTGATAATACATTTATTTATTGTCTGGAATATACGAATCAGCTTGGGTTCAAGGCAATTGAGAAAAAGACACACACACACACACACACACACATACACACACACACACACACACACACACACATATATATATATATATATATATATATATATATATATATATATATATATATATATATATATATATATATATATATATATATATATATATATATATATTACGATAGAACAAAAAAGCAAATAATACAGCCTTATGATAAAAAGAAACTATAAGATCTGTTTATCTCAGATATTACTTTGAAATAATTGCTTATATTAATAACAGTAGTCATCAAAAACAGGGTACTAACTTCTCAATAAGGTCTTTGCTCTTTTCATATGAATGCTTTTGTTCTTTATTCTCATCCTGCAGCTTTTGTATTTCTGCTTCCAGCTTTTGTTTCTCTTCTTCGAAAGCCTTTTTTGCACTGAAATGTGTTATAATAGTGAGACACTCTGACCAGCAGCCTACAAGGAAACATTAGCTATTGAGCTATCAAACAAATAATAAACGAATTATGTTAATTTCGGACTGAAGTGTCGGCACATTCATTGCTGTCTATGGTAGACGTTTAACGACCAAAAATGATCATGATCTTTCTTTTCACTCTTGATTGAGTAACACACATGATGAAAAATTGAAAGCAGTCTAAATGAATTAAGTTTAGTTTATTATAGAAAAAAAATTAATCCTTGATGTATAGATGTATTAAGTTGACGGATGCTGTTGCCCATTATCCTCTTCTATTTCTTTCGTTGTTTCTCTCAGCCGAATATGTATGTCAGCTTTATTAACGTTTATTGAAATGGTATTTTGATTTCTGAAATGCACACAAGAAAATACACAGATTATACAAAGTAAAATGAATTCATGAGTGTGGGATGACAATACTGTTTACCCAAAATATTCATTTGTTTCATTTATAGGCAAGGAATACCAAGATTCATCAAATCATATTGACTTTTTTATTCAAACTATAGAGCTAACGAGCAATTGCGTTAAAATATATCATATAATCTAAATATTAGTATGATTGTCTACACATTGAAGAATATAATTAAGTTATTAATTAATGGTATATATGTAAATTTCCGCTGATATTTAGTATTATCAGCACAATACAGATATGCTATATACACCACGTGTCCAGTAATATTGTTCTGACTAATTCAATCGATGGTAATATTCCCATTTCATATTTATTCCTTTGAATGTTTCCAATGGACTTTTATTTTCAATTATATCAAGACAATGCAATAAGGTATCTGATCGAGTTGATGGTTTTGTTCGATTTATCTGTTGTTGTTAATACAAATTTAAATCCCATACTGTTTACTTGAAAATTGTAATTAAATTCATTTAATATAATTGTATTAATTACTGAATAAATTAGAATCGCGCCCGAACGATTTTACACACACATACATACATACATACATACATACATACATACATACATACATACATACATACATACATACATACATACATACATACATACATACATACATACATACATACATATATATATATATATATATATATATATATATATATATATATATATATATATATATATGTGTGTGTGTGTGTATGTATGCGTGTGTGTGTGTGTGTGTGTTCATATGCATGTGTATGCGCACGCGCGCGTGTGTATGTGTGTGTATTCATCACCTTATTGAAATACGCATCAGACCGTGGCATAGTGTTTCTGCATACGTACAAATACGTTCAATTTCATTTATACCACTCGAAATATCTCAAACAGTAATGATAGGTCATTGATAAATCTTTGATAATAAATTCGTATCATTACAGAGAAGAAAAAAACACATGTAACGGTTTCTGATAATTTGCATTACAGAAATCAAACAAGTGTGATTGTCTTGAGCACTGCCATGCAGGTAGACTGATATGTCACGATCTAATACATCACATACAATACTGTTAGGAATTGTGTTGCGATTTCGGGTTTACCATACAAAAATAACCAATAATAGTTTAATGATAAATATGTTAGACACAAAACCCATGATATATTTTGTTCTTGTATGATTCTTGTTTTGTTTTTCTTTATTGTTTATAACTTCTTGTACATTTTTCGAAAATTGTCTGCTTCACGTTTGGTATGTATCTCGCATAGGTTGATAATAGGTTATTGCGGTCATTAATAATTATAATTAAAATGAACCTGTTTACGAGCTAATGGCTATTTCTCATTGGATCGGACTGTCAGTGGGGTTCTTTTACAACGTGTCATTTTTGAAATATTAGTAGTAAGTAGTAGAGTACTGAGCTTTTTGAACGCGTGCATGCTTATAAGGAAAGAAATGAGCAATCAAATAATTCCTATTTCGGAATGTAATTTTAAATGTTTATGTGTTAATGACAGCCTGCGGTTGTGTTAATTCTGTCGTCACACTGCGTAAGTCAGGGGAACAAATAACTAGCTAGAAGCCATGTGTATATGTTATACACCGTGGCTATAGCGGGTCCTCAACGTAAAGACACGACGACCAAGCTTTTTCAAGTGTGAAAGTGGATGTCGATAGCTTTGTTCAAGAACAAAGGTCCCTTATAGGCGTCGTAAATCTCAACACGTTGACAGACGACCAAGAGACAGTGGCTGCTACGTTGATTAGAAGCGGGTATAATCGACATACAATCTATTTTAATCCGAATTTAATTCTAGCTAGGAACTGAGTAAGTGCCCAAACGTCGTGCTGGAAGGTTATAAAAAATACTCCGGGAAAGCCACACGCAATTTTGGGGAAAAACTTAAGAAATCCTAATAAAACCAAAGCTTCGTAAAGGACGTTTATTAGGGAACAAACATCCAGTATAGTTTAGTACCAAGTCTCTAAGAGGGCGACGGAATAAAGACTAGTGGAGACGTCGATTGTGAATCTAAGGCTAGTTGGTAAAGGAGCTGAGGAAGAGAAATTGGAGAAGGAGCAGTCAAATAGAAAAATGAGTGAGGGGGAAAGTCGGAAGGAGAGAAGAAATGACCTAATAAGAGTGATACAGATGAGTAGAAAACAAGGACAGGTCACACTATCAATAAAAGTATGCAATATGCTATCACTTGGTCGAGATAAAGACTAGTGATTAGGGAATTATGATCATTTGACTGTTATTGCATTATTTCCCCTTTTGGGTGGCACTTCTATAATAATTTTAATAAAACGTTTTGAGCACCCCACCCCAACCATGACACAGTAACATAGCTGCGGCATAACAATTCTAGCCACGCGCCACAGATTAGTATAAAGAGAATTTAGAGAAGATATTTGTTCAGATTATTCGTTGGAATTATTAAGTGCTCATTAGACAAAAAACTTTTCTGAGACTATTTCGAATTTATTCAAAAGAGTTATAGACAATAATATTATGATACATCATTACTGTAGGTGGACTCGTTCATTTGAGTAGCCGAAATGCATTCAAGAATTATAAACTTTGGGATTTCTTTGAAACGATTATGATATTTATAATTCATAATACTGCTGTTAAGTTCCACTTATATTTTTTCATAGCTTTCATTAATACATTATCTGTTACGTTTTGCAAAACTTCCTGGTTTGCTTCTTTATGTTAGTTAGTGTACGACCATAGAGTCGTACTACCAGTCCAGTAAGTGCTCAAGGTTACGCGGGGACTGTTTGAAGACAACAGTCAAAGTACCTTCAAGGCTGGCTTCTGTTGGCTACGCTTTTCAACATCTACTTAGAGCGCAACATGAGGGAAGCCCTGGAAAACCACTGTGGCACAGTCAGCATTCGAAGGCGTAACATTACCAACCTCCGCTTTGCAGACGACATTGATGGAATGGCAGGCAGTGAAGACGAGCTTGCCACCTTAGTGAAGAACCTGGATGACACATCTTCCAGATTTGACATGGTGATAAGTGCTGAGAAGATAAAACTGATGACAAATAGTGGCAAACAAATCTCAGTCAATAGTCAGAGGACAGGAACTGAAAACAGTGAACCAATTCAAATACCTTTGTTCCATAATCACCGAAGAAGGATCAAGAGCAAACATTTTGTCGCAAGCTGCAGTTATGTTCAACAAAAGACCCATCTCGAGAGACAAGAATATCTGCTTAAAAATTAAAATCAGACTATTGAGAGCACTGGTCATCTCAATCTGTTTGTATTCGTGTGAGGCCTGGACCATGACAGCACAATTACAACAAAGAATCAAAGCACTTGAACTGAGATACTACAAAACCATCCTTGGCATCTCGTACATGGACCATATCACAAATGAAGAAGTTGGTAACACCATCACACGCAAAGAAGGCCAACATGAATACGTTCTCACCACCGTCAAAAAGGAAAAGCTGAAATACTATGGTTTTGTTACTAGAGCCAGCGGTTTCCACAACAGTACTGCAGAGCAGAATCCTGGTGGAAGAAGGAGAGGTACATAGAGAAATAAGTGGACTGACAACATCACAGAATGGAGCGGGAAAGGTGTTCCGGAGACGGAGACATTGGCACGGAATGGATAGGATTGGAACAATAATAAAAGTGTCAAACTACATCATTACATATATATTATACAAAGTTATCGGTGGTGTGATAATTCATTTGTAAATCTAGAGACCAACTGATAATAAGTCGCACATACGTTTTGAAATTTCAAAAGGACAATTACAATAGCAAACTAATACATGAAATTAATACTCTAAATCCATTTACACATTATATTATCTTATGATTTTTTTGGTCTGAAAATTTTTGCCCGGCTTCCTTCATATGTGTAATTTTGCTTTCCTTTTGACCCAGCAAGACTTTGGTTTCTTACAACCTGAACAAACGAGACACAATTTTCAGTGATTCCAGTACAATTATAAGTAATGAAAATAATTCTCAAAATGATAAGATGTTATCTAATAAATATACAGAAGATCATTTTTGATAATGGCAACACGAATCGGGTACCTTATCATATTGCTACTACATAACACGGCAAGTATGATTTAAATGCGTTTTGTTCTAATTGAGGTCGTTGCAGACACCATGTATTAACTTATAACGTTTGCTTCGTACAGGTCTACTACTAATATATCATCTATTTTAGCGTAAAATCTATTAGGTTTTTTTCTCAACCGATTTCAGCCAGAATGTTCATTTTGCAAAGTGTAGTGTTTTTAATTCAACTTGAATTCTAGACGAACAATATTTGTCTTTTACTCTGCATTAAGAAAATTTGTGCTATTTTCTAGTATCAGAATATTTATTGATTTATTCACCTTTTTGTTGGATATTCTTTCGTAAAGATGAGCAACTGGGGTAAAAGCTTGACCAACCTGTAGAGTATCATGTTTTTAGGGCATGCACTACCATTTACGGATGAATTTCATATTTTGGAAGCAGTGTTGTGGGTGAAACAGGAGATGCTTTTATAAATAATAATTTATTGCATCACACTTTCTCAGCAATTGTGGTAGTAAATATTGCGATAATATAGGAGACCATGTATTATCAAGTAATCCCGTTATGTTCATTGATGGCTCTGGAGTGTAATCTTCGGTTGTGGCTGATATTAAAGACCTATGCAGTGTTACCTAAACAGGTGTAAAATGGAATTGTTTGAGCTGACTAAATACGCAAATTGACAAAGATATATAGATGAATAGATAGATAAAAATGTAAAATATACATAATCCAAAGTACAACATCTTTAACTTAGAAATAAATATTATTAATAAAGTGCCATTAATGAGCATAAAAGTAAAGACAAGCCATTCCGCAAAAGTAATAAAATCAAAGCAGAATAATGATTTGCTTAAGATTTAGTATAGAGGAAATGAATTAATGAGAACCTATTGGGCATTCACTCAAATATGTATAACTATTTTACTCCAAAGGTATAAAGGAAAGATATATCAAAATAATTTTACATACTTCGACTGAGTTTGCTGCTGATCCGCTGCTTGCAGTTTCTGGCTTAATATTTCGATCTTTTCCTCGTGTTTTCTGAGAATGTCAATATATAGGTTTGAAATAATTGTTTAAGCTATGACTACACATTTATGATCATTGATATATTTTTCTTGCGCACGCTTATACGATAACGCCGAAACAAATATTTTTGTAATCCATTTTCAAAGATGCCTTACTATATGATTGGATTCTCCACTTCCCCCTTCCTATGATTACAATAGTGTTTTGTTTACTCGGCAACTTTTAAAGTATAAAAAAATATTCTCTGCTTTAGTTGGCAAATACTGACAGGCATAACAATTAAGAAGAAATATTTTTTAAGAAATTTAAATGGTAAGATACCAAGTCAACCATGTTGACCTCAGAATGATTCACAATACGATTATGCTGTGTTTAGTTGAATAAGGTATTTAATAGCCGCATTCACTTCTTTTGGATGCGAATTTTAGCTGACCTGATTATAACCATAACACACACACACACACACACAATATATATATATAGGATATTTTAACTTAAATTTAGATCGTCCATTAAAGAAATTAACATGAATGAAATCGGCCTTTGTTAAACAAACCACTCCACAGAATTGTGTATTTTTATCCTTAACTACAGGTTATTTGATTGAGGGAAAAAATATCGTTTTTAAAGACACATTTAAGCAGGACCCGAAAATGAAATGAAAAAGCCCGTATTGATTTATCTTTAAAGTAACTACCATATAATATTTACGTATATTTAATTTAATTGTTTGTTTGTACGTTTTACATTTTTGTATTTCTTTACAAAAGTCATGATATTGTAATGAAACGTTGTGTGCTGAACTTAACCTTCTAGAAAAACCGAGTTTATTTTTATTTGACCTGTTTGAAAATAATTCTTTCATTTTATGTAAACAACTAGTACAGAGCTAAATTATTCTCTATGTTTATGGGCTTAATATCAGAATTATTATTAATAGAAGTAGTAAATATGTTTATTTTTGTCAAGGGTTTGGATTTTTCTAAGGTAATTGTAAAGGTCATGGTTTTGATTCTGTAAACATCGGGATCAGTCAAGAAGGTAAGATTTCTAGAGGTAAACGGTATTTGTTTTCGAAAATGCTTATTGTGATCTGAATTCTCAAGCAGAGAACTATATAATTCTGTTATTGTCAGAACTTAGTCATTAGTGCTTTAACATCTCGAACTTTCAAGTCGTATATAATATTGGTTGTGACTAGTACATTCCAGCTGGTATCTTTTGTGTTCAAATTATTTAATTAAAGTGATCATTTTCATTGAAAATACAAAAGTGCTCTTTAATTTTATTTGGATAAATACATTAACTGGAGTATATACTGAAATCAAATCTGGGGTTATAATACTGCGATTCAACGAAAGACTGTTGACACATCAACACTTCAATCGATACCACTAAGAGATCATCAATTTCAATTTAGGGTTTTTTCTTCGAAATTTTCCTAAATTTTATTCACGGCTTTAAATTATTAGATTTGTGTATGTACTACTGAGATTATTTTGGGATTTAATTCGCAATAGCGTAAGTTATTTATTCTCATTTTCACCTCGTATTCTAGGGAAATAAATATATTTATTAAAATGTACAAAGCTTGTTGTCTTTCGCTCTTTTATGTTACTTTTGTTTAAGAGCATTGACTCGTACTACCATAAAGAAAGCGACGAAAGCCATACCTTTCCATGTCCTTTTTCTCCGCTGAATGCTTTTCGTCTGCTTCTTCAAGTGCCCTAAAATCAAATAAACCAACTAACATGAAGTGTAGGCGGAATACGCTATTATTGATACTCCTGTTTAATAAATTGTAATGCTGAAAAAGTACATCGCCATTTTACAAAATATGATCTTAGAAAAGATATAATACACTTTCCTAATTGGAATTAGCTTATCTAGTAGCTTATCCGGTAGCTTATCAGCTTGTCCTGTAGCTTTTCCACTAGCTTATCTAGTAGCTTATCCAGCAGCTTTTCCAGTTGCTAATCAAGTAGCTTATCCAGTAGCATATCTAGTAGCTTATATATTAGCTTATCTAGTGGCTTATCCATTAGCTCATCGAGTGGCTTATCTAATAGGTTCTCCACAAGCTTATCCAGTAGCTGTTCCAGTAGCTTATCCAGTAGCTTATCAGCTTGTCCTGTAGCTTTTCCATTAGCTTATCTAGTAGCTTATCCAGCAGCTTTTCCAGTTGCTAATCAAGTAGCTTATCCAGTAGCATATCTAGTAGCTTATATATTAGCTTATCTAGTGGCTTATCCAGTAGCTTATCAGCTTGTCCTGTAGCTTTTCCATTAGCTTATCTAGTAGCTTATCCAGTAGCTTTTCCAGTTGCTAATCAAGTAGCTTATCTAAAGGCTTATCCAGAAGCTTATCCAGTAGCTTAACTAGTAGCTTTTCCAGTAGCTTATCAACAAGCTTATCCAGTAGCTGTTCCAGTAGCTTATCAAGTAACTTGTCTAGTAGATGTTCCAGTAGCTTATCTGGTAGCTTATCTAGTAGCTTATCTAGTAGCTTGTCTAGTAGCTGTTCCAGTAGCTAATCAAGTAACTTGTCTAGTAGCATATCTAGTAGCTTATCCGGTAGCTTATCAGCTTGTCCTGTAGCTTTTCCATTAGCTTATCTAGTAGCTTATCCAGTAGCTTTTCCAGTTGCTAATCAAGTAGCTTATCTAAAGGCTTATCCAGAAGCTTATCCAGTAGCTTAACTAGTAGCTTTTCCAGTAGCTTATCAACAAGCTTATCCAGTAGCTGTTCCAGTAGCTTATCAAGTAACTTGTCTAGTAGATGTTCCAGTAGCTTATCTGGTAGCTTATCTAGTAGCTTATCTAGTAGCTTGTCTAGTAGCTGTTCCAGTAGCTAATCAAGTAACTTGTCTAGTAGCTGTTCCAATAGCTTATCCAGTAGCTTAAACAGTAGATAGTTTAGTAGTTTATCCTGTAGTTTATCCAGTAGCTTCAAAATTGATTCTTATGCTTTCCATCTACTTTTCAAGCAGGGAATCTGGTTACCGATGGTTTGCTTTTTCATTCTGTATTCTCTTTTCTCAAGTTTACATTATCCTATTAATACATAAGTCCTTACAAATCGAATGGTGTTAATGTAACTTTAATCAAAACCAGATAAATACGAATTTTCATATATTCAAAGACATTGATAATAGTGAAGACTCAAACTCATTAGTTGATCAATTCTTCGACGTTATTTTAAGCATGATTGGCGAGATTGCAGATCATACATTTCTAGACTTTGTATTCAATAACCAGGAACCATACGTTGTTAAGTTTTTACAACAACCCATTAGAATCCTTTGGAGATTATGAGATATTTTTAAAATTGTATCTGCAGACTTTCATTAACGTCCTGTTTTTAATCACAATAATTGGTTTTGTCTTGTTGGTTAATTGCGAAATATTGTAAGAGTGCTGTTTGTGGCGGCAAAAACGTCAGCGTCACAAATGTTCAAATAAGGTGTTAACGCTTTAATCATTCAAATAATTTCGACCAAAGTGACTGATTCAACTGTAATTTCATACAAATAGACTGAATGCCTTAAGCTTATATTCGGACTTGCACTAATTCTGTCTCGCTATCATTATTATAAAGCAGGGACATAATACCGCCGTTAATGTCCACGTCTTTGCATTCAGCGCAGGGCTTTTCTACTAATCCATTGAAGTTCGTGCAATTCGTATCAGTTTTCATTAACACATTCTTTCAACACGACATTACCGAGACGACTGTGATATTAGTTTAAAAGCAGGACGCCTAATGGTCAATGTACTGAAATATTTTGCAATCGAGTATTCAGCCGAAAATACAATTATTCCCTACTCTCCCTTCACTATAAACCATTCTTTTATCACTCATATAATATCTGCAAACATTCTTCGTCCTTGCAACACTTCTCTGTTTTGCATTAAACCATGCTAAACCTAAAAGGATTAGTTATTAGGACATTTTACATGTAAATGTACAGCCATTCCTAACTTGTGTAGCTAGATGCTATAAATAGAGATGGTGGGTGCAGAAAGAAATGTGCATCTTTTAGCTATCTGCTAGAACTTGCGAGAATAAAAACTTATTTTTGTCGTATATATCTGATAATTAGATGTAGTCGTACCTACTGATTCAAAGAATTTGATGACCACGCACTAATTGTTACTACATATATATATATATATATATATATATATATATATATATATATATATATACCATGGCAGAAGAATACATATATGAACTACTTTGAGTGGATGCATGTTTCTCTGTTTAGTACGAAACGTCATTTCAAAAGCAATTGTATGACTCACTTTTTGACCATATCTTTTGCTATTTCGATTCCGTCCAATTCTATTACACCTTTTTGAGAAAGCACGTTAAGAATTTCCCTCCTGTAATATAAAATATAAGAATATTTTGCCAATATAATACGATGGAGTGCAGTTAATGTATATAGTATGCATTACTTCAAATATATCCATATCCTGAACTCCTGCAATTTAGTGTGGATCAGAACCATTTAAAATGAGGAACAGATCTAATGGAATAAAATGTTAAAATGCAAAATCAAGACAAAATATTAATCGCATCACTATTACCATATGTGCAACATTAACGAACTCATTATCCGTATCATTCACAAATTACGTTTATTAATATTAGTCTTGTTTATAGGTTTTACCAAACTGCATTACTCATAAATTTGCTATCGTATAAATACGAAAAGGTACTGAGGTATGCAAATATCTCTCTCTCTCTCTCTCTCTCTCTCTCTCTCTCTCTCTCTCTCTCTCTCTCTCTCTCTCTCTCTCTCTCTCTCTCTCTCTCTCTCTCTCTCTTCTGAAACTGAAGATTGATGCCACAGACATGTAACATAACAACATTTCTAAATGGAATAGTCTTTATATCATACCCAGTCATCAACAGTTATTATACCAGAGGCACTTCATCAACGAATTGTACTTACTGTCTTTTCTGTTAAAAAAGTTAAACTTCTTGTTTTTAAATTCTGTTTTGAGTCTACCAATCAAACGCTAATATAAATAGGATTTGCGACAGTATATATATATCGCTCTGTTTAAACGTCCAAACAGACTTTTCTGCTATTTTTGTTTGGAATAATTATACCATTGCATTTGAATGGTGTAGTGTACTTACAAATCAAACTTATTTTTGTGGATAACATTTTCCAAGCTAAGTCTTTTGTTTTCATCCTCAAGATTTTTAATCTTTTTTGCGAGATCTTTCTTCTCCTGGTTTGAGAGTGAACCTTGCGTGTTTTTTTGTTTCTCGTCATTTGATTTCTTCTTTCCAGCAACCCTGTAAAGTGCAAAAAGAGGAATGAGGAGTGTCATTGATGATGGCGTAGTTACCGTTATAAAATAGGATGCAAACTATACTTCATGTAATAAGAAACTACACATTCATTCAACAATATTGTAATGTGTATATATATATATATATATATATATATATATATATATATATATATATATATATATATATATATATATATATATATATGTATATATATATATATACATATATATATATACATATATATATATATATATATATATATATATATATATATATATATATATATATATATATATATATATATATATATATATATAATGGTGAATGTATCAGACTATCTTTTTAATAATAATTATGTAACAATAAAACCTTTCATTAATCCTTCTTTCGGAAAAAGAAATAGGATACAAACTATACTTCATGTAATAAGAACCTACACATTTATTCCACGATATCCTGATATATTTTTAATGTGGAATGTATCATCTTTTTAACACTAGTTATGTAACTATGAACTCTTTCCTTTTTCTTCCTTTCTGAAATGATATTTGTCTTATTTATTAAACAAAGTATTTGAGTTGTTGCACCATAGCATCAGACTCCATTGTGAAATGCCTGAACAAGTTGAATAGGTTGTCATTCAAAATGGGCCATTTACGTCAGGGATTGGTAATTACTAATGGTTTTGGGTTTTAGTCAGGATTCTCGAGGCAGGACGCTGATAAAAATGTTGCTAAATATTGTTAATAATGGAACAGGTTGAGCTTCTTTTTTGTAATACAACCAAAGGCAATATTTATCAAATTGTGAGTGTTTTTTTTTGCTTACCTATATTGAAGACTAATGTGAATTGGATCTTAAGGGTAAACTGTTTTAAACTTACAAAAAAGTAGTACGTCTGCATTTAAGTTTTTCAAAAGAAGATTCCAGAAGCACTGAAGTTACAAAATGCATTTTCATATCTATAAATAACATACGTTTCTACTTGCAGACACACTGTGTGACACATATACAGGAAGTTCCCAATAATCAAACAATGTCGTTGTTGGCAGGGTGCGATAAACGTTAAACTGACTTACTGTTTTACACTTGCCATTTCAGTATTGAGATGATAGATTCTCTGCAAATTTAACAAAAGAAAATAGTTATTATATTTCTGAGTGATAACTGAAATACACAATATAGTTTCAAGATAAACGCTTATAGATAAAACACTGAAAGAATGCAATAAACTAGGATTTTCTTTCCTCACTTTAGAAGAAGATCGACATTTGTAAAATGAAAACATATTAAACTATATGATATTTTGTAAAATTTTATGACACGATTGTTACAACGATATTCATGAACAAAACAAATGAAAGACTTACTATACTGAAATTTAATTAATGAATAGACTAGCATTTGATTAATATACTACCTCTAACAAACGTCAAAAGATAATTGATATCGATTTTACTGACACACTTGTTACTTACAATAGACTGAAATTCAAGGGACTAATAAATGCTATTAATATATGCTTCATCAGCATCATCATCTTTATTTCCTTCCATATAAGATTAAATAATATAGGAATAAATCATCTGAATACAATGATTAAATAAGTATTAAAGAATAAATAAGTATTATTTTAAAAAAATTATAATAATCATTTACAATTTACTATATCGGTCATAGTGTTCTTCAACTGCATAAGTTGTAAGTTTCTGTACCTTATTTGCAGAAGATAGCTGCACACTGCATGACAAAGTATGCTGCATACAAGACGAATATCTTGGTGTTTTCTTTGTCAATTACCCCTGATGGTAACCTTTTACCTAGAAGATGTTGTAATTGCATCTCATCTTCGGCATTAAATAGCGTAAGGTGCAGGTTCAGTGGAAACTTATCCGTAATGAAATCCAAGAATTAGTTTCTAAAAATCGACATGTAATGACAACTAACATAACAATGAAGTATCAAGTCTGAATAAACACCCCCACATCTAATACACATATCGAGCTGTGTTTGATGAACATCAGCCCATAGTTTAGCTACATATGTAAATACCTTAGTGTGTTGTCTGGTTTTAGCCAACTGCCGCACTGAGGCATGTCGTAAGTATTCATGTATCGAAGAGAATCTATCAAAATCTGCATAATTAGACATACCCACTCTCCAGAGCCTATTTTCAAGACCAACAATTTTTGACCTTACAATTTCTTTCCAACTGTGTTTTTTATCTTTAATTTCAGAATGATGCAAATAATCAATTAGATACCCAAGCAAGTCAAACTTCTTTGAGGTATAATATAAATTTGAAATTAACCTGTAGCTTGACATGCATCCGCTCAAAATGAAGTGAAATAACGCAACGTTAAACACACGTTTAGTATGTACATTGTTAGACATCAAACACAATCTGTGTAAAAACATCAATTTTCTTCTATCAATTTCGGACTGCGCTGATGTCCATTCTAGCATTCCTAGGGCTATGTCTGATCTTGTATGTATTGGAAAACCTTGTAAATGTTTGGCAAAATACCTCAGAGTTTTATCCAATAAAGCAATGATACTTTTTTTAAATGTTACACCATAATTCACTTCAATAAAACATTGAATGAACAATTATCTTTCTAATTACATTTGCAGCAACCAAAGGATTTAAACCATTCGGTCTAATGGCAATACCAAACAGACCGTGAAAAGATTTTTTACCTTTATTGCATGCAACGAGTGTTGCGTCATGCGACGTCAACTTTGAGTTAATCCGGTGACCCAAATGCTGGCAAACATGACGGTCCTAGATACCATTTCATATTTATATAATTCTTGTAATGGGGACCAAAAATGATAAAGTATGACTTTGTGACACTAAGCTCTAATCGCCACGTATTACTGTAGTCATATGCTATATCTAAAAGCTTTCTTAGATTGATAGGATATATAGTCAAAAGTGAAATATCATCAGCTAGATTTGAATTTTCCACACCTAAGGATCCAATCGTTGCTCCAAATCCACTATTTTCCAACTGTAGCAACAAGTCATTTATAAATATTGTGTACATCGAGGTTGACAAAACACCACCTTGTCTCACTCCTTGGCCAATTGAGAACCAGTCTGAAAATTGCCCATTGACAAGTCAAATGACTTTTTGTATCAAGAAACGCAGCAAACACCCGTGATCTCATGTTTACATTGCAACAGCACAAAATTCTCTGTTGTGCAGCCTAAACCTTTTTGGTAACCATGTTCTTGTGAACTGAGTATACTAGAATTTGTACCTTTGAGCCAAGTAACCAAATGTTCATGAATAATCTTTTCCAAGGTTTTGTAGATAACAGGCAGTAAAGTAACAGGCCTGTAACTTTCGAGGGAGTTCTGTGATTATCTGTTACCTTTGTACAGTGGTATTACTATACCATTTGTGCAATCTACAGGTATGTAACAGTGATCAATCATCCGAGTAAAAAAAATTGTCATACATTCGATGACGTTGTCGCTGCCATAGATTAAATGTCCATTGCCAATTTGATCATGTCCCGACGCTTTTGATTTCTTTAGACTTTTAATGATTTCTCTTACTTCGTTTACACTGATACTGGTCTGTAAAGCCTCGACATGGCTTATTCCGTTCTGTAGACCACGATTTAAATCTCTCTCTATAAGTTCATTAATGTTTCCATCAAAACTATGGCTAGGATTCGGCGTGTGAATGTCCTCATAGTATCTGCCAAAGCCATTTGCGATGGAAGCATCATCACGAGCACAAACTCCATCAGTTGATAGTTACTGACAAAAATTTATATTGTTTCCTCTCTTAGCGTTGATCATTTTCCAAAGGTGTCTTACATCACATTCCTGTGCTTTTTCAATTTATTCATACACATCCCCCATATAATTTTCCACAGCTAGTTTTTACACGTTTCTAAAGCCTTTCTTCTTATCATTATATTCTCTATAAAAAAATATTGATTACCCCTCTGTATTCCTTCATTTATCCAAGTGCAATATCTTATAATCATTATTATGTGTGACAAATTTTATTGAATTTAGCACAAGTATACAATTGCGTTTATCCCAGACTTTATTACACGCACACCCTTGCAAGTTTCCATGTATTATTCTATCGAAAAAGTTAATTGTCATCAGGCTTAATTATTCATTTGAATATTAGTGGATATTTTCCAACAGATTTCAAGACAGCTTCTGTTAACGCTGTGTGACAAACGAATAATTGTTTTGAGAACCAGTTTTGTTGTTGTCTCACCTGCGGATGTGCCTTCCACATCTCTAAAACCATGAGCCCCTCTCTCTCTCTCTCTCTCTCTCTCTCTCTCTCTCTCTCTCTCTCTCAAAAGTTTGGATTTTACTGCTTGATGTCGCAGCTGTGTATATCTTCAGTACAGTTCCCGTACGATTGCTTTGTCAGACCGCTATCTCACATGTTAACTTCATAACCATTTTAGATGTACATGGTGTTAAACATTGCAGAAGTCCTGTGTTTTTATATTTTAACCTACATACTAGCGTTAAAGTTAAATCTCGTTCACGTGAAGTATAACACAACCACTTGCATTTATTAATGTGATAAGTAATATAGGGGGTATTCCTTGGTATAAAAAGTACTAGTAGCACAAGCGTAGAATCCTCTCTTTTGCTATTTTATACGAGATAGCGACCGGAACACATAAAAATAAATATTTGTGAAGAAAGTCATTATTTCTCACGGTGTTAAAATCAAAGTAAAGATTAGCCGATACACCGCTATGGTTTTACTACTTGGTGAATCTGCTTAATGGGAGGCTACTCAAGTTAACTTCAATATCAGTTGCCAAAGTTTTAGTATTTCTATAGAAGTATAGCGCTGTTACTTACCGCTTCAACTGACCGTTTATGGTCACGTAGCCGTTGTTGTTGTCGCAGAACGGTTACCTTGTGTCGTAATGACTGGGTCTTTTTCAACGGTAAAAGGCTATATTCTGCATTTCAAAATAACGTGGGCTCCTTGTAACAAACAAGATGAACTGGACGCATTAATTTACTTCCTTGACGACTGTATTAGAAACGAGGCTTTCCACGAACCCAGTTAGATAAACAGAGGAAGTTATATTTTAAGTATCAAACCTAGTGCAAATCGTACGAATATATTACTTTCAAAATAACGTAACGAAAGATAACTTGTGAATCGGTATCGATCTGTGATAAAAAAAATGGAAGCTTATAAATTAAACTTACTACCACACTTAGAGAAAGTGTATTGTAATATCAGGTATAACGTATATACCAGTCTTTATGCCCCATGTGCAGTGAATGAAAGGTCTTATATTATTCCTAAACTGTCGCTGATACAGTGTGGTAAGGTATATACTTCCGTCAATGCACCCGTCCATCCTGTTCCGTTCATTACCGTTACCCTGTATACATTGACACCATATATATATATATATATATATATATATATATATATATATATATATATATATATATATATATATATATATATATATATATTAACAGATAGAAAGTGATTCTACTTCGGTAAGTAATTTTAGCGGGATGGTTAGATGAAAATGAAGGCCGAAGATTCAGGATACAGTCTAAACTGTACTGACTGAGGAAGAGTGACAATCAAGGCGTTTAATCCTGCATGATGGGGTGGGTAACGGGTTGAAAGGGGAAACATGAGGTTGGGTGTGTCGTACGACACATGGGAGTTATATATTTCTCCATTTATTAATGCGAACATATTTGATGGCTACCATATCTATGTTTATCATTTCTTTTACAAAAGAAGAAATTCTTAAGATACAAGCTCTGACACAGACAACAGTAATAGAGGTTATTTCAGGATAACCACCAGTAATCTATAAATGTACATAATTTGCAGATCAGTTGTAAAGAGTAAGATTAAATGTACATATCACGTTTATTATGACGCATATTATTCAAACCTCAATGAATAATTCTGACAAGGCATGGATGTCTTTAGTTTTATTTATTTATCTGCAATTTTATCGCTAGCTTATCTTTATCTTGCAACGTAATTTCTACATTTGACACAATTCTTAGTGTTCTTGGCCCAGAAAATGTAAGACTGTCTTCTAATTTTCTTTGATTTTGTTTGCAATAGCTAAACAACTATATTTCATAACAAATGTTGTATGTATGACTTAAAAATGATTATTAACTTAAAGCTTGTGTTACTTTTAAGGCGTTGGTTTATATTTCTAGCTCTATAATGTAACAATCAGTTAAATTCAGATCTCCACTGACGTAGGTGAAGACCTGACCAACACCGCTTAAGGGGTCATGTTCTGGTGACCTTTGTTTTATCCAATGGAAATGAAGCTTTAAGAAATCTGAAAATGAATCACATCATTCCCTACACATTGATGCCCTTCATGCATACTAATCAGCCTCACATAAATCAATATATAACACTTCATATGGTATATATAAATTTTATTATTTTTTAAAATGGAAAATGAGAATTCAGCGTCTCCACATCAGTCCCCATCCCTTCTCCCCACCAGTGGTAACTCTTGATTAGCCGAAGAATGTGGTTTAAAAATCACTTAGTTGTAAGTTGTATCATCAGTTAGATACATTTTCTAATTGTGCGTTCCGATTATGTAACGAATGATTAAGAATAACAATATATGTTCCAGATATAATTACTATACAACGTGTTGCCCCTACTAAGTGTTGAAATTACATGCTTATCGTCAATCAATAACGCTGTTATTTAGTGACGATCAGCCACATGTGATACAAATTGTTGTGCCAGATTGAGTGTACATGATGGTGGTCAAGATTGTTCTAGACGATATAGAAGATTAGTTACGCAAACGTACGTGTGCATTTCCGTACATAACAACCTCATTGTATGTAATTTCCACTGGAAGCCGCCTTGAAACGTCTAGGGGCATGTATACAAGTGTATTGACACATACTGTGTTCATTTATTAATCGTCTGAAATAGACATCATACACCTACAATTACGTTGTTGTTTATATTGTGACGCGTTGTCAAAGCAAATTGTATGTTTACATTTGAGGCGATTAAGATATACGAGTGCGGTGATTGTACATATAAACAGAGAGGCAGACAAACAACAACGCCGTTAAAGCACTACGAAACTTGATTTGTCATTAATTGTTTCACTTTATTCCAAAAATAACATGCAAACAATGTAGACAATAGTTAACAGTAGTTAGAGTGTTTGAAACGCACTAAATTTTCCTATTCTCTAACTGATTGAAGTAATGCTGAAATAGTTATATAGTTTTATTTAACAACATAAGAAACCCTATGAGAACATATATTTTTATATTCGTTTGGTTGGGGAGGTGAATTAATAAGTTTACGTTGGCACCGACCTTAACAGTTTCAATATGTTATGCCGTCCACTGCTGTGTTAATATGAAGCCGATTAGATGTCTTAAAATCCATTTTAGCGTGAACGACACATGGTACTAAAGATGTCGAAAAATGGAAACCAGCCTGGAAATTGGTGAACATAAACTAGAATATTCGTAATTTTATAAGTTATATTTTAATGAAAATAATCTTTTGAGTGCTTATTCTAGTTATAAGTGAAAAATAGAGACATTGTTTTATTGATAGAATTTCAGTTCTTTCACAGTCTTGAGTATAGAAACATTCATTACTAAACTTAGCACCTGACTCTGGTGCGGAAATGAAAGCACATGTTTCATGCAGGTTCAGAAAATACCCCAGCTTATATCCTGTTCTCTACAAAAAAGCTGACTTCTAGGTTTCATCTATACTGATAAATATAGGTTTGATCATGATAACTCAAAACTTTTAAGTTGCTGAATATTTAATATCATTCTGTTTGCATAGGTTTACTCTGAAAACTGAATATGTACTGTGACTCCTAAATATGCTCCCATCAGGCCCGCACCTAGGAAATTCTGGGCCCCAGGCAGCTGACAGAGTTCCAGCCCCTTTCGTGTTTCAAATATGTGCGTATATGTGCCTATCTAGCTCGGGCCCCTGACAAGTGCTGTGGTTGCCTCCCCCTAGGTGCTGGCCTGCTCCCATGGCATTTGGTTGATATACACACACACACATACACAAAACAACCGAAACGAATAATGGGAGGTAATCAAAAGAATTGAATGTTGAATCAAAGAATTTTGCCGTCCCTTGTTGAATGTCCTGAGCAGGTTTTCCTTGACTACTTTTTTCATCGTCCTCGTAAGAATATAGTAAACTGAACGAAGCGAGTAGAACATCTAATACAAGTATCACTTGACGCGAATAATGCGCTTTATTTGATTTGTCCTAACGGCATTCTTGAGTGTGTTATTCGTCTGGCAATTCGACGAGGACCTCTCTAGCCATCGGGTGGTTGGAGGGTCTCGTTCTGTTCTGTGCATGCGTAGGTGGCTGATGAGCCCAACCCTTGCATGGAATGTTTATTTGCATAAAAGACAGGTTATTCGGTGGACATCTCCAGGAGGGTTGATGACACGTGCTTTTCTGGTTTGCCTCTTCAGCTCTGCAGCTTCTGTCCTGCTAGATTAGCTCAACTTGGAGCTTTTATGCACGGAGGAACGCCAAGTGATTTGATCGCTTGCAGGTTGCTCGCAGGAATAAGTGTTTATGTTGAACGCTTTCAATTCAGCTTTCAGATTGTCCTTGAAGCATTTATTTTGTCCTCAGTGGGATCGCTGTCACTGCTGTAGCTCGCCATGGACGAGTCTCTTAGGCAGCCGGTCGTCTAGTATGTGTAACAACATGTCCCGCCCAGCATAGCTGGCACTCCTTCAGAATGATATGGATGCTGGGGAGACCTGCTTGGGCGAGTACCTCAATGTCATGAACCTTGTCTTGCTACTTGATGCTGAGGAATTTCCTGAGACCTGTTGTGTGAAAGTCGTTAAGCTTCCTGGTATGGCGTTGGTACATCGTCTACGTTTCGCATACGTAAAGTAGTGTTGGGAGCACAACTGCCGTGTAGAAATTTAGTTTGGTCTGGATGCTGACGCAATTTCTATTCCATACGTTAACATACAATCTGCCGAAAGGTGCGTAGGCTCTGGAAATGCGAAAGATCACTTCGTCGTCATACGGGACGCTATATGACAGTGTACCGTTAAGGTAGATGAAGCGGTTCGCTACTTTGAGTCTTTGGATGCTGGAACTGATGCTGGGCTTAACATGGGTGTTTCCAGAGACCAGCTGATGCAAGAATTCAGTCTTCTTGGTACTGAAGATGAGACCAACGATTTTGCAGGAGCTGTAGAACTTGTCAGCGGTGCATTGCAGGTCGGCTTCGTAGCAGGCACTGAAGTCGCAGTCATCATCAAATACTAAATCATTGATATTGTCTGTAAATATCTGAAGTTTCTCTTGAAGCCTCCTGGGATTAAATTTTTTTCCATCTCTACGGTTACCTGATGCCGACTCTTACCTCTCCGTCTCTGAAAGCGTTAGTCAGAATGGCGGATAATACTAGAATGAACAGTGTCGGTGCCAGAACACAATCCTGCTTTTGACGTCTTTGGTTACTGGGAATGGCTCAGATGTCTCACCATTGTCCTGGACTCGTGCTTCCATGCCATAGTGGAAATGCTGCACCATGGATATAATTTTTCTCGGGCATCCGTACTTGGTGATTATCTTCCACAAGCGTCCTCTCAGAAAAATATCAGTGGCTTTTGTCATGTCGACGTTGATGGAGAAAGGCTTAGTGTGTGGCTGATGACATTTTACTTGTAGCTGTCTCGCAGCAAACACAATGTTTATGGTCCCACGTTCTTTGCGAAATCCACACTGGCTTTCTGGCAGTAATCCCTGGTCAGGGTGCGTAGTGAGGCGGTTCAGTATGATTCTGGCTTGTAGCGTTTCTGAATTTAAGAGTAGAGATAAACCACGGTAGTTTTAGCAGGCCTGTCGGTTCCCTTTGATTTGGTTGATTATGGTTGATTGTTTAAGCGTCTTTGAATTCCTGGAAGATCATCTCTTGCTGCCACAACAATTAAAGCAATTGGTAAAACCTTTCTATCAGGAATGTGTTCCTTCCTTGTAAACTTCAGCGGGGATGGAGTGTGAAACAGGTGCTTTGACACTAGAGTGCAGAAGTATGGCTTTCTGTGTCTTCAGCAACCTTGGAGAGTCATCCAGTGCTTTATTGATGGGTAATTGGGGGAGACGACTGATGGCTTCATCGATGATGGATGAAAGGTGATGCAGTAGGCTGTCAATGTGTTCAATCCATCGTTGACGAATCTTCTGTTTGTCAGTACATAGTGTCTTCCTGTTTGCGCTGATGAGGGGGCGGATGATCCATAGGATGTATGTCCATACACTTATTTCAGGGCATTGTAGAAGTTCTTCGTGTCATGCTGATCTGCGTAGCACTAGATTTCATCAGATTTGTCGCTCAGCCGTATCTCTCCCATCTGACGCAGCTTCTGCTCTACAGTTCTGTGTATGTTGTTTTACGAATCTTTCCTAGAGTTGGACATGGGGATGCAGAGTTAGGTTTGAAGGAGGCTATGTTTCTCATCCAGCAAATGTTTGGTTTCGTCGCAGTTCTCATCAAACCAGTTTTGGTGCTTTCTGGTTGAGTGTCCTAATATTTCCGAAGCTGTGCTGTAGGTACGCTCTGTGTATGCCGCCCAGGTGGTCTCCAGACTCTGATAATCCAGCGGGTGGAGTGCAAACGTTCTTTCAGGGTATCCACAAAAACATGGGACTAGTGCATTTCACCTTGTTGGTGTTTAGTCATGTATGAGCCTTCTTTCCCTGTGGGAGTCTTTTGGGGTGAATGCGGGTCTTAAGCTTACGTATTTGTCCACAAATATAACTAATGAGAACTTACACAAGTAACGTCCTTCTGAACAATTAAAAGAACTCCTAAAGCTTGATCAGACAAACATGAATACAATATAAAGCCCAGAGCTAGATTAGACGACCATGAATACATTATAAAGTATTAAAGTTGGATCAGACAACTATGAATGCAATTAATATCTTTCAAGCTGGATTTGACATCCTTAATACAAACCAAAGAATTAAAGCTGGTTCAGACAACCTTAAATACAATCAAAGGCCTTCAAGTGGACGCATCTCCATGAAAATAATGAAATTACCTCAAGCTGTATCAGACAACTTTGATGGTTCTTATATTCAATTGTATTATGTGTTTGACCTTTGTCCGTAATTGGGGATTGGAGTATAGGCCTACATGAGTAATATCATGTTTCAAAATATGTTTACGTTGATTTGAGTTTAGGATATTGGTATTTTCCCGAGGAAAAAACTATTTTTAGCCTCATTTGTCTGGTTATTTTCTAAAATATAAGTAAACAGACAATACTTTCTTTATTAATTTGATGGGCATGTTCGTTACAAATGGCTAGGGCACGGGACATTGTGTTGTCTCATAAGTTAGGTTACAGTTCGTATATAAAGACGACCAAGTAACCAATTATTTATTTCTTTTAATGTTGTGGAATCACTTTATTGTTGTGTTCAGATATAATGTAAGCGGAATTAAATTTTTAAATTATTGATTGTAGTAACAAATGGCTAGTTTACATTTTTGATTCTAACACTAATTTGTAATTATTGTGAATTCATTCAAAGTCATTATTATATATCAAAACTATTTGTGTATCAACATATGCAAAACTATTGGTACATAAGCACATATGAGACTTGGAATTCATTCTGACCAGTGTTTCTGTTCCTGTGATAGAACTTTACGAATTAATTTGGATTTGATTCACGATACTGTAAATTACTTGTAAATTCCATTTTGTAATCTATGCAAATATATTTTTTGAATTTTACTAAATTAATTAATATTGCTGTTTCGGTTACTTCGTTTAAGACAATAGAGTCGTTACACATCAGTATATCCAAAAGCTTTAAAGCTGTATCACAACCATGTACACAATCAAAATCCATAAAGCTAAACCATACAATCATTAATATAAATAAAATCTTAAAGCTAAATCACACAACCATGTACACAATCAAAACCCATAAAGCTAAACCATACAATCATTAATATAAATAAAATCTTAAAGCTAGATCAGACAACCAGGAATACAATCAAAAGTCTTACATGTGGAACAAACAACCATATTGCCTTGAACTTGAATCAAAACGATGAATACAAACAAAAGCCTTGAACCTGGATCACGACCATAGGTTAACCAAAATACGTAATGCCGGATCAGATAACCATGAATACAAGGTTATTATTATTATTATTATTATTATTATTATTATTATTATTATTATTATTATTATTATTATTATTCAGAATATTTATAATAAAACTCAGCCTTATTCAATAAGCAGACATGCATATATTGCATATGGTGGAATCATTAGCTGAAAATTGACAGACTTGTCGACGCTTTTGGTGTTTTCATGTTGCTAGTATTTTTTGCTGATGTCATTTGGTTTTACAATAGTGATTTTCTATAGGGTTGCAATGAGTAGACTCAAACCAAAATAGGTAATAATTTTAACACGTGAGATTTTAATGCAAGACAATGTTATTATATGTACACACAAATATTTGAATTTAATTTCCACAGATTCATGTTTTTTATTCAGGTAATACACAATAAATCCATGTAATCACAATCATAGACTGCAGATGATGTTCTCATCCAGTTAGAAAGGTCCTGTCACAACGCTTTGCTTCTTCCTGTCACACAAGATAATTTGTTAAAGCGAAACACATGGCCTCTTTCATGGCTCACTCATGTTCAATTTGTCATATGCTGGTTGGAAGGCTTTTTATCTGTTGAAAGTAAGAAAAATATTTTCATCAATAACGTGTTTCATTGTATGTATCACAAAATATTTATGAGTGCTTTAGAGTGACACAATGTTTCATAAATAAATATTTTTGCTTGCTTTATCCGTTTTAGTCTCCTGTATCCAAAATCATAATGTTAGGACACAAACAAACAGTGAACTTCAGCATATGTAACTGAAATATATTACCTATTAGTAATAGGTAATGTAACTGAAGTATATCACCTATTAGTAATATCACGGAAATATATTACCAATTAGTAATATAACTGAAATATATTACCTAGTAGTAACGTAACGGAAATATATTACCTATTAGTAATGTAACTGAAATATATTACCTATTAGTAATGTAACTGAAATATATTACCTGTTAATAATAGGTAATGTAAGTGAAGTATATCACCTATTAGTAATATCACGGAAATATATTACCAATTAGTAATATAACTGAAATATATTACCTATTAGTAACGTAACGGAAATATATTACCTATTAGCAATGAATGCTTCTCTATTTAAACTTACTTCATACACACACAGTTATGACTGCCACTCTAGTTCGTCTTACCTTCTACATATACAATTATGGCAGTCACTCTGGTTCGACTTACCTCCTACATACACAATTATGGCTGTCACTCCGGTTCGACTTACCTTCTACATACACAATCATGGTTGTCACTCTGGTATTGCTTCAGTTGCTGTTCTATAGCAGCAGAGGGGGCGAATCCGACGTCTCTAATTTGGGTATTTTTTAAGCAAAACATTTTAAGTCTCCTTTTGCCAAATGCAGCCTTAACGATTTTAAAGCCCTATTTGTCAAATTAAGTCTTTCTCGGAACCTCTCTACGAAAAAGAACCAGAGGGGGCGAATCCGACGTCTCTAATTGGGGTAGATTTTAAATCTCCTTTTGCCAACGGTTTAAGGGCCCTATTTGTCAAATTAAGGGGAACCAGAGGGTGCAAAAACCTCTAAAAAAATTCTTCGTCGCCGCTCCCTATGGATTAACTGAATATTTTATCAAGTCCGACACGATATCGCGTCCGAGGGTCTGATAAATTTATCGTCACAAATCCGTGTGGGATTGACTGAGCGTGACTAAAGAAATTTCTAAATCGATTATGATCCATATCACCGCAGCACCAAGTTTGCCAAATATTTCGTAGTGTATGAGTATCAACTCCGTTAAACACACACAATAAATTGCAGTTATCTCTGATCACTTTTGGTATTTGTGTATACCGTTGAGTGACATATATCACATCAGTGTTTTTATGTCTGCCTCTGGAAAATATCCTAGCGGGATTCTTTTGATTATCTAACATCACATCGTCGTATACGACTAAATTGTTAATATCTCCATTAATATCATAAATGCTCGGTGCTCCATCGATATCGGTTATAAACTCAATAATACCCTCGCCAGATTCTTCTACCGCGCTGTCGTTAAAATCCTTTAACACATTGTAACATCTCTGATCGTCTACACT
Source organism: Unio pictorum (assembly GCA_030141615.1). Lineage (NCBI taxonomy): Eukaryota > Metazoa > Mollusca > Bivalvia > Unionida > Unionidae > Unio > Unio pictorum. The sequence goes on from JARLTB010000269.1 coordinate 3,192,312, forward strand.
TGGAGTTATCAAATACAACTTGTCCCATTTCATCCATCTCGTTATTAAATTAAGTAGCAGTTGTGTCTTGCCGGATCCAGATGGTCCGATTATAATCATTCTAATTGAATTCGGCAACATCACATGGTGTTTAATAGGTTCTCGTCGTCGGGTAGCTGAATAATCAATTACATTCATGTTGTTATATATACATTATGGATTTATATTGTGTGAAGTGTAAGGCGCGTACTGGCACAGATGACTTGACGACGATTACAACTAAAAATAACCGATCAGCACTTTTTGGTAAATGCGTACAATGCAGAACAAAGAAATTTAGATTTGTGTCTATGAGATCTGCAGGAAATGCTAGCATTTCTGATGATTTAAAAAAAAAGCGAGGAGGTGATATCGCAGCCAAGCTAACTAGACTCCCGGGAACACCATGGGCAAAGTATCCAGGAGAAAAACATCTTCCAGGGTATAGTTATTGTGGACCAGGGACTAGACTCGATATCAGACTCGATGACCAAAACCATCCCAAACCCGGTGAAGAACCAATAAACGCTATTGATAAGGCGTGTCATGTTCATGATGTTGCTTATAAAAGCAGCAATCTGCAAAACAGACATCTCGCAGATGTGAAATTAATTCATGCACTGAATTCTATCACTGATAAATCCTTCAAAGAAAAATTGGCTTCATGGTTAATAAACTCGGCGATGAAAGGTAAATTGATGTTAGGTGCTGGTAATTAATAACAACATGGAATCTATTTATTATTCTCCAAAAGGATACTGGAGGGGCAAAGCAGCAATTGGTAAACTCGCTAGTGCAGCATCGGTGAAAAATACCACTGCAGCGGATTGGTTATCCAAACAGGCAATATGGCAAATTTATCTACCACCGCCTATACAAATTAACTACTCGCATTTTGATGTGACCGTTCCTAACGAAGTTCATCAAGCTGATATACTATTTCTGCCGCATATTGGTGGTTACAAATACGCGTTAACTGTAGCTGATGTTGCGAGTCGATACAAACAAGCAGAACCGCTAAAGACAAAGTCGGCCACTGAAGTAGCTTCTGCATTTAAAAGGATTTATCGAAGGGGTCCTCTGCGCTGGCCAAATCTGTTACAAGTTGATCCTGGCTAGGAATTTTAGGATGCGGTTCTATCAACAATGAAACATCATAATGTCACCATCAGACGAGGGCATACTGCACTACATCGCGATCAGGCAATTGTTGAACGGTTTAATCGGACACTTGCTGAGCGGTTAATTCAATTAATAATAATAATTCAATCTCCAGTGTCTGAACGGATAATGAATTTTATTCTAAAAAATACCTTTTCCGCGAAAGATGTGAAATAATCACTGCTGCGATTTTATCGTTCATGGTAGCGTCAACGATATGTCGACCAATAATGAGATGCTCCATCACGCTTGAATTCATTAAAAAAGTCTTTGATTTTAGTTATCATGATTCTATCACGAATTTTACTCTTTGACTTATCAGAGACTCTATCGAGATTGAATTTAGCATTTTTCCAGGGTGTAATTTTCGATAATCTCTCAAACTCCTTCATGCTATAATTTAAACAAGTATTTAAATAGAAGAATATTGTATAATGAATCATTACAAATGGCTTATGATTGGATCAGCAACCGTGTGTAAAAAATCATGCAGAAAGGAGTTCTGTGGATACCATATGCAAAGTGTTCGACGTGGAAGCCTTGGTCCTATTCCTTGTATTCGATGTGGGGTAGGGGTGCGTGGTAAATCATAATTGTGTCAGTTGCGGTGGTAAGCGATATAGAGAGTTAAAGCGTTATTATGACAAAAGAATTTAAAAAATCCATCAATGACCTTGACCCTGACATAGCCGTCAAGGTCAAAATCATAAGAACTCCTCAAGACTACATCGAAAGATTTCCAAATGTAATCATTCGACCAAATAATGAATTAGACAAATAGTATGATGTATACAAATGAACCAAGAATTCCGACCACATCCCGTGATCAGCAACTATGAGGCTTCCCCTGATGGTATTATCAGAAACCGTAGACTGAAGAAGCCAGTCGGTTTTCTGAATAATATGGGATCATTGGTGTTTACCGCTGGAGGGAAGAATTATTACTGCCATCGTTTCGTGTATGAATGTCATAACGGATTGATCAAGGATGGTTTTGTTATTGATCACATTGATTCCAATCCTAAGAATAACAAATTTGATAATCTAGAAGTTGTTACACAGAGTGAGAATACCAAACGAGGAGGAGCTAGTATTTATAAATCAATTGGGAAAAGACCCGCAAAATCATTTAATACAATAACTAACGAAGAAAAAATATTCCAATAAATGAATGAAGCCGGTAGATATTTTGATATTTGTGAACCCTTAGTACGAAAAGTCGCAGAGGGAATTTATCGATCTGCGATTTTAAAAAAGACCGGACAAAAAAATCAGTTCGTTTATATAAACAATTAGAAGTATATAATTATTAATAATATGAATTCTCAAAATATCAATGATGTAATAACCGAAATTTTAGTTTTGAAATCTCAGGGGATTTACACATCACATAATTTAGACTGCGATCAAATTATGTCCGACTTCCAGGATATTGAATACGGCGTTAACAATAACAAATACGTGTTACCCAAACAATTTGCAATAATCAAACGAATTCCGAATTCTATCCGTGACTCCTAGTTATGCTGTGACGACGTCAGTAAGTTTGTCCCGTTATTTACTATCGTGGAAAAAAAGAAAACAATTAGGGAAACAGTATGAAGTAAAAAGAACAATTAATTCAAAAATCAGAAATATTAGATTGTTAATTGAACAAAACGAAAAAATACCTTCGCATAATTGTTAGTAAAATACTTACTACAAACATGTATCGGTATCATAAGTGTTTTACTAGGAAGTTGTAAAATTTCGTAATAAAATATTTTTTTTGATTACTGGAATATATTTAAATAAATAGTAAATATTTTTTTCATAGTAAAATATTTTTTGTAGTCGTTATTGACTGATTTTGGCTATTTTTTGACTGATTTTGGCTATTTTTTTCATGATACCAGTAAATACTTTCTACCCGCTGAAGCGTTTATTGAAGTAGAATGAGAACTTGTATGATACTGCTGATACTCCTGCTGTACCAGCACCGTATCCAGTGGGTACTCAAGTCGGGTTTGTCAATAATGGTATCATGGCGCTATTTGAGATTGCAAGATACCTCATCGATGGAAAAGAGATTGAGTCGATAGATCGCGATGTTGATGTGGCTACAACAATAATCGGGTTAGCGAGATATTCTGATGATTATACAAGATCCGCGGGTCCTTCTATGATGTTTGCAAAGGATGTTAAAATACCGCTGGGGGAAATCAATTTGTTGTAAGACAACCAAGAAATCAGGCTAAAACTGCCAATGTTGATGCTGAGAATATGATCATAAATGCTGATCCTAATTTCAATCTAGGAGCTGCGACGCGTATATTAATGTTGGGAGGAGCGCGTAGATCATTTTCATGCGTGATTCCACTGCATCATATATTTGGATTCTGTAGAAATGTTCGAAAAGTTATCTACGGAGCGAAGCATACAGTAGCACTTGTGCGAAAGAGTGATGATAATGACGCAATTTGGAGGATTCGAGCAGATGCTGAAAATCCAGATGCTGATGCTGGTAAAGTTATTTTAACAAAACTATCATTGTGGATGCCAGTGTTGACTCCATCAATTACCGCAGAAGAACGATTACTATCATTTATGGACCAAGGAGGAAAATCATTACTAAGTTGGCTAACGGTAAGTACAGATGTTAAACAATCAAATACTAATGGGGTATTTACGTGGAACCTAGCATCAAAACAAGGCATTGCTGCGCCACGTCATATATTTATTGCGTTACAGGATAACACACGAGTTGGTGATCAACGTTTCAGCCATATGATATTTGATCAATTAGGTGTTAAAGACGTCTCATTGAGAAACAATGGTCAGCAGGAACCATCTGAATATGTACAACTTGATTACGGTCAAAATCATATTGCTCGCGTGTATCATCAGATGTTGTCATTTATGGCACGCGATCAAAATGTCGATACTGGTCTGCAAATAGCACAATTGGATTTTAAGAATTTATACCCGGTCTATTTTTTTTCGTTGGAACATCTTGATTAAACAAGACAATCCGTCGTTGATATTCACTTTAGAACTAACGTGCTTCGTGGTGCTATTACTAATTATAGAGCAGTTGCTGTCATTCTCAGCGACAAATCAATGCTACTCGAAGGTGTTGGCGGAAGAATGAGAGTGGTAGATGCGCCAGTGGAAAATCTATGATTGGAATCTCTTCGAGATTCAGAAAATCCTTGTTGAAATCGTGAACGATTTTCTCGATTTTTCCATTGAATCGGCGATTTAGAATTAATCTGTTATTGTATAATGTCATACAGTCATATAAGTGTTGCGTTCACACCCGGTCAACTCAAGAAATTGCAATTGGAATCGGCTAAGCTATGTGGAACCACAATCACGTTGAAACACAATCAGATGACTGGCGGGGCGAATAAGTTGTCGCTGATAATTGTCAAGTAAAACACTTCAATGATGCTTTCAAGGATAAAAAAGCGTTCAGATTACTCTCTCTGCGGCTGCTATCAAAAATATGATTAAAACAGGCGGTATATTCCCGTTGTTAGCTCCAATTCCAGCGTTAATTGCAGCAGCAGCCAAAGCGGTGGCTAAAGCGGCGGCGTTAGGAACCGTTGGGGCCGCGGCAGGATTGGCACTAAAAAAAGCAACTGGGCAGGGTTATAAAAAAAGGGAAAGGGTCTAAGACTACCAGGAATCCCCCCACACGTGATATAAAGGAAGCGGCCTGAGAATCCCAGGAACGGTTTACTAGTTCCAATGTCCAATTTTGATTTACTCGATGCTGCTAAAAAAAATTGGCAATTAAAAACTTCAGAGGTGTCTTTATGAAAGTTCAGTTGCCGACACAACCAAACAGTGTTGAAACAGGTATTATTAATCTCGATAACAGCACCGGACCTGGAACTCACTGGGTTGCATACGCGATTGATCCACGCGGGATTGTTTATTTCGATTAATATGGATTAGCGCCACCGAAGGAATTTATGCGTTATATAAACCGCTTAAAAACTTTTCCGATAACAATGCTGAATTTCAGCGTAGAATAAAATCAATTACTGGAACAGAATCAAAAATCGCTATAACGCTTCATGAGCCGACGCTATCATCCGCGATTGAAATAAACTCGCCAAGTTATGTCGTAGATATTTATCAGAGTTCGATAAGAACCGTACTAGGATGGCCTGAAATCCCACCCCGGGGAGAAACCGTTAATTTACCACCTGAACCACAAAAAACTGATTATATCACCGAGAGGATAAAATCTAATAATCCAGTACAAAGCTATAGAGATTGCAAAAAATTGAGTCTTTTCACTGGAGTGATAGAAGATCGCAACCCAATATATTACACAATTCGAGAAGAGGAAATCACTAAAAATTTCACAGCGTTCAATAACAATTTTTCACTGTTGTTAATATCTCTTAAATCCGGCACTCTCACCCGAGATGAATTTATCAGCGTCGTAGAAACATGTAACAAAATCATAAATGACATGGAAATATTTCATTTGCAAATCGTTCAAGATGTATTAGGTGACGATAATCCTAAAACATGAACAGAATTTGCAACGAAGTATAGTATACGCGTAGAAGATATTCCAACATTCAAACTACACGGATATAACATCTTAGAACTACAAAAAGCTCTCAATGATGCCATCGATGAAGGTTTCAAAAAAATCCATGACGCATGGAAAAAACAGCACCACAACCACAAACAACTATCCTGACACATAATAATGACCCAGATGGTGGCGGCAGGCATATCGCTCCTCAAAATGTGAATATATCCTCGGTGATTGCATTGAATTTAGTATGTGATGTTATCGAAGGAAGCTATCAAATAAATCTCGAACGATCAAATCAAGCTCAGCAGGGATATATTTTGTATTCATTTGCACCAACAGCTCCTCCAGGATTTCTAATTATTGAGTCTCTGGTTAATCCAGTCTATATGCGATGTCATAATTCGCTAACGAGAATCAACTTCAAACTCACTGACCAGTCTAATAATCTGATTGATCTACAAGATGAGGTTCTACAAATTAGTCTGTTTGTGAAATCGTGAAAATTCTTCGAATTTCAACAATGATTTTCATCCTAAAAAAATTGTTAACCCATAGCAGCAGCGGGGGGCGGCGACGACGATTTTTTTTAGAGGTTTTTAAACCCTCGGGTTCCCCTTAATTTGACAAATAGGGCCCTAAAATCGTTGGCAAAAGGAGACTTAAAATCTACCCCAATTAGAGACGTCGGATTCGCGCCCTCTGATTCTTTTTCGTAGAGAGGTTCCGAGAAAGACTTAATTTGACAAATAGGGCTTTAAAATCGTTAAGGCTCCATTTGGCAAAAGGAGACTTAAAATGTTTTGCTTAAAATCTACCCCAATTAGAGACGTCGGATTCGCCCCCTCTGCTGTTTCTATCCTTTAAAAGACGGAACAGAAGAGAACACTGAGAAGCGTTATTTTGTTGTGTGTGTGTGTGTGTGTGTGTGTGTGTGTGTGTGTGTGTGTGTGTTGTTCAGAATGAAATTGTCTGATATTCAAACAAACTAGTGTTCTGACCACATTTAATAAGAACATTATCATTCTGTAAAGTGTTTCACAAAATATATTTTTTTAATAGAAATACTGTTATTAATATAATTGATGTAAATACTAAAGAAGAAAAAAAAAAGCGGTTATAGCGGATAAGGCTGGTTGGCGGATATTCGGATTTACAAGCATAGCGCTCAAGTCTTTAATATGCACAGACAATTAATTCAAGCCCATATTGGCTGTAATGTTAATATTCGGACAGATTCTTATACTTGCGTGGTAAGTTCTGTGGTTAAGACTTGCAGCTCTGACAAGAGGAGGGTGGGGCCACCGAGGATGTATTCCTAAGGGCCCGGGCCGAACAACTCTTTTTTAATTTTATGAAAGAAACATTTTGCTAGAACAACAACTAGGAGAAGACTGGGTGTTTCATACCCCAGTGCCCGTGATCGCTCTCTACGGCCCTGAAGACTGTCAAATCTACGGTGGCTGGAATTTGTGTATATCTTGTTTGAAAGAAATATCTTGTTTAAACAAAATTGAATCTGATAGATAATATATTAGAGGATTATGGACCGATTATAGAGACCTTTTTGATTCTAGTGGCTATCTATCTACGGTTACTGGGTAGTTCGGTCACTTTGACGGTTTATTTCATCTGCAAGAACTTTTTTAAAAAAAAAAACATGCGAAATAAAAATAGAAGTAGACACAGGTACAGTACATAGGCATGATAATGCTTTTTGTTTCGTCTTTGGTGAATTAAAAAGGTATTTTACGAATTCCTTCGGTAACTAGAAATATTTGCTAATGCAACCACGTGTCTGTAACGCACAGAATTGCATCAGTTTATAGTTAGTTACTCACTTCTTTAGTGCCTCAACATAGACTTGCCGATAATCTAGTTCCACCACATTTCGCTCCAGTCCAGCTGCACACCAACCCTCTTCCTGAATGATAATGTTGTTTCTTAATTATCCCAAACGACTAACTCATTGAATTATTTGGATATTACACAATCTCCTTAGACTCTATTTTATCAATAGTTTAACGTTATTTGAGTTATCCTATGAAAATGCGAATGCTTACCCTAAAGCGAGAAATTGTTTATGACGAATAACAATCAGCAAGTAAATAAGAGCAGTGATTAGATTGGGATTTATAAGCTGACAATCGTCATATGGTTCCTTAAGAAAACCTACTGAATGTATATATATACAGCATCCTGGCAGATGCCTTCCTAAATCAACTCAATTCTAACCTATAACCTATCCGTTAGACGTATATTCATCAATCCACCCATTAAATCCATACACACATGCACATAAATATACACTTACATTCAATGTATTTTTAAAGAGAATACAATATGGCATTGACTTCTTCATGTGCATATGTAATTAATGCAGACAAAGAAGGAAAAACAAATAGTGTCGAGTATAGTGCAGTATAAATGTATATGAAAATTATCTAATTAATCTCTCTCTCTCTCTTTTCTAGAATACTTTATTATTTTCTATTAATAATTATTATTATTATTATTATTATTATTATTATTATTATCATTATTATTATTGTTTACAGACACACACACTCTCTCTCTCTCTCTCTCTCTCTCTCTCTCTCTCTCTCTCTCTCTCTCTCTCTCTCTCTCTCTGTGACGTGGATATGGGGCATGGGGATGTGGGGTGTGAGACAGATAGAGAATCTGCGACTGATAAAACTCTTGCAATCTGACCTTGCACCACGTACTACCAACAAGCCGTAGTCGTACATTCTCTATGAGATTTAAATACACAGTTCACAAAAACCAATGATACAACTTTGCAGTAGAATATCGGAATTGTACTGTACATTTCTTGGTGGGGGCAGGGGGGCACACATAGTGAAACCTGTTTCAATGTTTTGCTTGGGGGGGAGGGTATTCTTTGTTTCTCTGTTCATTGTTTTTTTTGTTGGTGTTTTGTTATTATTAGTTCTTTTAAAAAAATATGTATATATTAGGATGCTAAACCAGTGTGTGTGTGTGTGTGTGTGTGTGTGTGTGTCAGTGTGTGTGTGTGTGTGTGTGTGTGTGTGTGTGTCATATAGCTACGATGTATGCAGTGGGGTAAAATATAGTGATGTCTTGCAGTGGGTCATTATGTCCCACCCAGTCACAATATCCTGAGAGCAGGCTGACTAGTCCTAACACTCCCTTCTTACTGCTGATTGAGGGAGCCAGGAGTGGCAGAGTGGTCTAAAGCGCTCTCCGTTACGGATCATTGCTATTTCACCTCTGTCTGCGTGGGTTCGAATCTCAGATTCGGCCAATGTTGGTATGTGAGAAAGCTTTCCAGTAGCTTCTCGTGGGTCGGTGAACTTCCAGGGTTTTTCCTGGATTCTTCCTCCACCATTAACACTGGCCGCCATGTATAGCCTATATTGTGCTGAAAAATGGAGTTAAACACTACAACATCAACAAGAACAACTGCTGATCGTCTAGCCAGGGGGCTGCTAGTTTAATTTATATTAGTCTTTGGTATATCTCGGCCGCGATGAAAATCGCGACCTCCCGCATCCGAGACGGACGCTATGTCCACTTTAACCACGAAGTATTTGGTTCTCAAACATATTATTTTCAAAAAAATTATATGAAGGCCGCTTCCCCACCCCCATTTCCATCTTTGTGTCAGAATGTATCGGTTGTTCAAGCAGAATAATAAACCGTTTCAAGAAATGTATGGATAGACAATACTATAATATGATTTATGGTATGTCACACACTCCCAGATCACCACCCCTTCCTCTTTCCCTCGCCATCTTTCTTTAACTAGACCATCGTAGAAAAATCAGTGAAAACAGAGCGAAGCGAATTTTGTCCGAATTTTTATGAAAAACTTTTATGAAGAACGTTTCCTCATAAAGTTATAGGTGTATTAAATTTGGAATCCGGAATGATAGAGAGAAGAGATGATCGAATGAGCTCCTTAAAGAAGGTGTCACTACGATAATGTCATACAGCTACATCTGTAATTAAAGAGAACAATCTTTCTAGCTTCTGGATGCGAGGAATTTTATTTAAATAATCAACACACATATATTACTACATTCTAGAAACACATCAATAAAAAAATTATATTCAAGATACATGAAAAAAGTACACTTTATTTTATGCTTTCCAACTTCATTCATTTGTATAATTTCTGCATTTTAGAATATGATACGAATAGTTAAATCTCGATCAATTTCATGATAGCCAATCAGTATAAAATGTAATAGCTACAATTAATGTAACAATCAATTTAAAGAAATGTATTTTAGTCATTTAAAAATAGAATATTGATTTGAATATGTTGCTAGATATTATTCACTCTTAATTAAAGAATACTTTATTTCAACATTAAATCTAAACATGAAGTTGGTAGCGAATTTGTCTTTTACAATAAAAATTACCATACATATAATTACATATGAATTCTTTAAAACAATTAAACTTTCCATTAAAATGTATTATAAATAAACAAATTCAGTGAACCATGTTGCAAACATATGAACTTTACCATTAAATTCTCAAACATTAAAAATGCCTATTTCTAAAAGAAGTTTACGACATATACAGTTCTTACATGTAAAGAAAGAGACAAGTCTTTCTAACTTCTGGATGCGAGGAATTGACCTGGGCGATTTGCACTTATTTCTATGTATCTGGCGCACGGTAAAACCAAATATGGCCATCCCTCGGTACATTCAGCTAAAATATGCTTTCCTCTTCATTACATAAGAACCATTTTGTTTGATGTCATTCGACAGAGAGTTTGATTTAGCTCTTAGTCACTGCCTTGGAAATTCGCCAATGTACAATATTATAGCTTACTTTTACTGGGTTCATACAGCCAGCGATGTACATTGCCTTTTTGTTTGTAACCGCATTCATGTTTATTCCACACAACAATGTACATTGCCCTTTTGCTTGTAATAACATGTACTTTAGTTCCATTATTATATATATATATATATATATATATATATATATATATATATATATATAGTTGTGATTGAGAAATAAATGAAATTAATCGTAATATATTTTAGAAACTTACCTTAATATAGATGAGTGAAACATTACTTTAATACAATTTAGAGAAAATATCAGTCTTATTACTTTTACTGAATATTCTGTCCTATCAGAATCATTCAACGTCGTCTATGAACTTATGAATATCCGAATGACAATCAAACGTACAGTCAAACTAACCTAATGGAAGATAAAATGAAAGCAAATTGATGATCGGAATAAATGTTAATTACATGATAATTATAACTTATGTCAACTGTATATACATTAAATATTTGAATTACATTTTGGTGTTTCATTTCGCTTGATTTATATTCCCTCTCTTTTCAATATACTCGCCAGTAAGTGTTTGGTCTCCAGTGTTTAAGAAACTGACCAAACCAAACTTTGCTTGTTGTTTTGCACTTTCGTCTTTTAAACCACAATCTTTCCTGTTTAAACCATGTATGCCGTATATTATTTAATCAATATGAATGAAAGTAAAAGTTAAAGAAGAAAAAAAGCAAGTGTTCAATTTGCAAAGAGGACTGAGAATGTAATGTAATCCTACATTTTGTAGCAGACATACTAAGCAGGTATGTGAAGAGGTCATACACCCAGTCAATACACAATAGCCTGTAGCCAATCCTGGCTACGATAAGAATACATATATGTGCATCTGCATGAGATATAATACAATATATGCATGACATGTACATCGTTTAAAATGTTCATTGAACAAGTTCGGCAAGTCGTTCTTACATTTAATGAAAATAAATATAAATATCAACGTACACCGATGATACAGCGGGCACACACACACACACACACACACACACACAAACAGATATATATATATATTATTTTGTTAATCAGTCAGTATGCTTTTCTTAATTATGCTATTTTATACTCAGCCACACGTAGACCGGTTTATAACCTCGTATAATAAACAGATGCATGTTTTTATATAAATTAGTTTTAAAGAAGTTCTTATTGATACTCGAAACACTCTCTTCAAAACAGCAATATAATAGTTACGTTTAGAATTATTGGGAACTTTGTCCCATGTGAGAATCTGCTGGTATAATGCAATGATAACTTTTTCCAATAAATAATAATACATTCTCTTTCAACTTCCGTTCCTCATAAAAAAGTTATGTTTTTTACTCCTTTTATGAGTGTGTATCATATATCACAAAATGAATGACAAAAATGAACATTGCAATGGGACTCGTACAAAGGGAGGTTTCCTTTAATGTTATACTAAAATATTCAGAACTTTGTATTTGTTAAACAGTTACGGTATGCCATCAGATCCGCCTTCATTACAATCGACAGATTTATGATCTGCTCTTTTACAGGAACATGTCTAGCTTATGTTTATATCAGATATATAAGTGTGCATTGATTGAAAAACAAATGGGAGTTGACTCTTGAATCCATCGTTCACACATTTTGAAAAAAACCAAGAGCTGTTTTTCTGCATCACTGAAGTCTAAATTTAGAAATGTTATCAATTATGAAAAACAGAATCATTTTCGACCAGTTGTGTCATTGTACATTAGGCAGAAAATGATCAGCTCCTAATGAAAATGAAACAGCGAAGAATGTTAGAAACTGTTTGCAATTTATATACATATGACATAAATAAATATTATCGTCAGTTAGCTGATAAGTTATATTAACAAGCTGTATAAAAAATAACGAAACAATGGAGTTTAGCCCTATGCTGCACTTGGCTTTTTCATACCGTTCATACCTGCTATTATTACATTCAAGCCTTTAAAATCTCTTATTGTTTATATAAGTATTGTGATAAATTGATATTCACGTCTGTGAGTAATACACGTTATTAATTGTACTAACTCAAAGAAGCATTAAAATATACAAAACATTTAGTTTGTCTCAATAACTTATTCGTAAATACTGTAAACAAACGGTGCATCAATGATCCAAAGAAATAGGCGTGAAAGCACACTGGCGTAACTTATCTTGGTCAGATTACTCATGTTGTATTGGTTGCTATATGAAATGTAATGCGTAAGCAATCCCCCTTAAACAATTATATTAATAGGTTGTATATTATATTATTTCAAAACGTAAACAATTTAAAATACCAATATTAAATAATGGCTTTTCACTCAGAGAAACTTTATCTTGTAGATGCTTTGAAGGAGAATTCAGACATTTGTTTTCTTCTTCCAGAAGAAAAAGACAATTTAAATTTCAGTATTTGTGTGCCCAATCGGAAACGCTAATACTATTAAATATGAAATTTAATATTCCATCTCACAATGTCTTTTATAATAGCTCATCTAATACTTAGTTATTTTTTACATAAAAAATGCTGATCATGTTATCATTTTTTTCCTTGGGCAACTCCTTTAGAGAGCAATGGTCCTCCATCGTGGAGCCGAAGAGCTGGCCAAACGACAAAGTCAACTTTCGTTCCAGTCATTGTGTATGTCACATATGTGTTAGTGTCGAAGGTAGAGTCCTTGGGCGCTGGTCTTTCTAGGACGACTGGTGGATCCTGAATCACCATCAGCCAACAAAGTTCAACACAGGCATCAATATAATTCTTTGTTTTATCGCCACCCTCTATGGCATTCTGTTTCCGGTATGACTATAAAAACAAGTACCAATATATCATGACTATCTTTTATTTAAATATAATTCATCGTCGTTAAAACATCAAAGCATTTTAACGATTTACACGCACTGAATTACTAAGTGGATGTTAGAGAGCTTATGGTTCATCATAATGCAAATAAGTGTATGCTACATCAGATATAGATATTTCAGAAAAAAACTTACTTCCTTCACGTCGTTCTTCAGGAAAACTCCGAAGTTCTTTTTAATTTCTTGTAGCTGTTTCTTGTAACCTATAGGGATATCCTGTAGCAAATAAAACATGAAAAAGGTATTTTATTTATCAGATGGTACCTAAAGTCTAAAAGGCTTGAAACGTAACATAAAACATACAAACTATGTTTAGTATGATATAATTTATCGTTTAAAGTTGAACATTAAATTGCGTTATTGGTAGGTAACGCAAAAGGATCTGATTAAAGATGCAAATGTAGTGCATTCCCGGACTAGCAACAATTTAATGAGCTTTTCGTAGTCTTGAAAAAGACAAACTTAATTCTAGTTAATTGTGTCATACAGATAATTATGATAGAGAATACTCACGATAATTACTCAACCCTTGACGAAACTTACCCGATTATTTGGCTTTGAATTTGGTAATGCTAGTGCCGAATTAGTTAGCTGAACTGTGAACTCTCTGCAAACATTTTCACAATATTCGTAAGAACCCTGAAACATAACGATGTTTAAAATAGTCACTCTGATTTATTTCTGGACCTCTTAAATTATTTATAATAATGTATGCAAGCGTTTTAAACTGACAAACTTTAAATCACGAATAAATGACAGTAAAAATAAAATCCAACAACACCCGGGTCAATATAATTTTTATATAAATATCAGATATAAATATGTTTTAGAAATACAAATACATGTATAAGCAGCTATAAAATTTTCAAACGTACGCTTCACACCCCCACCCCCATATATATAAATATATATATTTATAAGAGCATATATTTACCAATAATCTTTTTCTAAGCATTTGTATTATGTCTTCTTCTTTCTTGCCGTTATGCTCTTCAAAAGCATCGGTCCACATGTTGTCGTACAGTTGACTATACCTCTCAGATAGTTTCGTTGGGCGGAAAGCATCACTAAGCTCGGCAATGCTTGGGTTATTGATGGTTGGCTGTGTACTTTTTAATTCCCTAAATCTGCCAGAAATTATCATGATATGTAACATTTATTATGCTAAAGTTGTTAACAAAGCTATTTTAAAATCAAACAGAGAGGTGGTATTCATTTTAATAGCGTCAAAATTGAATTGTTATATGCCACATTTTGCTCAATGCGAATGTATCTAATTTTGAATTTCTTTATGTTAATAAGTATAATTATTATAAGGTGCAATCTTTTAAATATTACGACGTTAAAGCTGAAATCCATATATGCTTATACTAGTAAGTATTTTACAAACGGAGCAAGGCTTTCTCATTTCATGTAGAACTCGCAAAAGTAAACATGTTCAGTAACTCTCTTTGATTTTAGGTGTTAACAACATGTTGTGAAAATATATTTCGCACAAAGTTCAACGAATTATCATGCTATTTCGTTCATAATGACAGCAAATGTTTAAGTGATTCCAAGGAAAAATACCATGAAAGAAGACGTTCAATTTCGACTCTGAGTTGCTGGACTGTCTTATTGTCACTTGCTGATATAATGTTTGAGAGAGGAGGACATTGACTTTCTTTTAACCTTCTTTTTTTTCCGTGTATGTGTGTTTGATGGAGGGGATGGTATACTTTGTGCAACATGTACTTGATGTGGACGGATGTTGGTTGCCAATACATGAAAAATTTTGACTACTTAAGCTTTAGAACATAACAATGTAATCTTTGCATAATAAATGTCATTCTGATACTAAAAGTAATATTTTAATGGCATAGAATTCAACAACAACACTTGGTGACAATCTAGAAAAATATTTGTACCAAAATGTTAGGTTCTTATTTATTTATAATTTAAAATGAGACTTAAAATGTTAGTGTTTGAAGGAAAAGAATATCCATTATTTAGAAAGACAAACAGATCTTGCGATTTCAAATGCTCTGGAGTAATATAGCACTGTGTGTGTCACACATACATTCGTTTCGCACCAATTTACTTTTCTTGCACATATTTTAATTCCTAAATACACAAAAATGTCACTTTTGCACACTATGATATGTTTATGGCGATTTTGCCTTAATCTGCTTAAAAACTAGTTTGTAAAATCTCCCTTCTGGAGCAGTTTTTATATGGCAAATACGAAACACAAAGGCTTAGGTATGCTTGCCTGTATTTTAATTCCTTATTTTCCTTCTGCAGTGCCTGAACCTGTTGGTTGAGATTATCTTTTGCCTCTTCTACTTTCTTCAATCTGACAAATGCAATGACCAATATATATATATATATATATATATATATATATATATATATATATATATATATATATATATATATATATATAACATGGCATTTAAAGTGTTGGTATAAAGCAGATTGATATACTCTTTCGTGCGCAAGAACAAAATAAGCAAAATTCTTGAGTGAGGTAAGAAAAAACGTTGCGCTGGAAGAAAACATTAAAACGGAACTTGTACCATGTAACAAACAGTCGTCTGGATCGTTGTAACCGTATGTTTACACTTTCTTTGGGATCTGTCTACAGTGTTGATAATATCAATAAATATAGTTTCGAATAGCCAGTCGACACTAGGCCTGCATGTTAAATTTTTCGGTTACAAGGCACACATGCTATAGCGTATTATTAATTTATTGTTGTTGTTTGTTAAACCTATTTTAATGTTTTAAAAATTGATTATTAAATATTTATGATAAAAATGTCAAAATGGTCGCAACCGCTCTCTCTCTCTCTCTCTCTCTCTCTCTCTCTCTCTCTCTCTCGATCATCAGAGAGAGAGGGAGAGAGAGAGAGAGAGAGAGAGAGAGAGAGAGAGAGAGAGAGAGAGAGAGATTTTTTTTATAGTCTATAGAATTGCTATTTAAAGCAGAATAACGACTTAGATGAATTGTCACCATTTTAAAATATTTTAATTTCCTCTTGTTGGTTCGTAATTTCGCTTAGTTTCTATTTCACCCTAATTTCCATACGTCAGTACGTGAATCCCTGACAATTTAGTTTCAGTGAACAAAATATGTTAACCGTGTTTGAAGTGCACTGCTTTCTTCATTAAAAACATATTTCATGTTTACATCATGAGTGTTTCTTATATTAATTCAAACAATATTATTACAAATAGAAACTAAAAAAGAAAACAATCAACTTATCAATTTGCATATGTGATTCTGAACACAAACAAAATCGTAGAATTACATTTTGTAGCTGATACACTCGCAGGGATGAGGAGTGCATTCACTTGGTGTATACACAGTAGCCCAGAGCATATCTTAACTCCATTCAAAGTGCATATCTATCTATCTATCTATCTATCTATCTATCTATCTATCTATCTATCTATCTATCTATCTATATATTTCGTATTTACGATTTACGATTTATTAATGATATACTACCACTCGTGTAAGATTTTCATTAAAAGGAAATTCGGCACGCTTTGTTTTTAATTTTCAATGCAAAATTTATACATCTCATAGCATATGACTGATACATCGTACATACTATATATAACGTTTAAGACGTTCATGAAATTTACTTATTACTGTTAATACAGATTCATTTTGAAAAAGTTAGAAAGGACCTTGATGTCATGTCCCATGAATATTTTAATGTGTTTAATCAAAGCTTCTTTACATAAAGCTGTTACACTCATAGCATGTGGAACAAACTAGATTCGAACGTTGTTAGACGCATCGCTTCAGCGAAATCATATGAGATGGTCAGAAACTTTGAATTATCGATCTCTATTCATTTGTTGATTGACTTATCTATCGATAGCTTTTATAGTTTTGCATGCTATTTAATAAAAGTTTTTTCCTTTATACTTAAGTGTCAGATATCGAATACTCATTGGCTAAATAATTGTCATATTGGTTCATTTACCTATTTCACCTGAAAACATATTAATTATAATTTTAGGTGTGAAAAGTTAATATTTTCCATCATGTCATGCAGCGCAAACATATATTAATG
The DNA here is from genome assembly GCA_030141615.1 of Unio pictorum. Classification (NCBI taxonomy): domain Eukaryota; kingdom Metazoa; phylum Mollusca; class Bivalvia; order Unionida; family Unionidae; genus Unio; species Unio pictorum. Next base: position 3,209,792 of record JARLTB010000269.1, read on the forward strand.
TAACTGCCTAACATTTCAGACATGGAAATAAATCTTTAAGGAATAAATCTGACCAGACGCCATTCTCGTCTGTCAGAAGTTATTTCTCCATACGTCCTTAACAACAATGATAAACCCGTTGCTTCAAACCAGCCAACATCTTTTAAAATAGCCTGACATAGTTAAGAAAATGACAATTATTTAAGTAATTGCGTCATGTTCCGTCACCCGATTCCTACCGCTCTTATGTCACGTGATCGGGGTAAGCATGTTGCGATTAAGAGTATGTTTAATCTTCAATGTTTTGAGTATGAAGCACGTTTAGAATATAATTAATAGAAAATTCTTCTTTACCGAAATCCCGGAATATTTCTTATTGTAATATCAAAACAACGATATGTTGCAGCGAATGGAAAAGCCCCTCATTAAAATGTCAAGTTTTGTCTGCACACCATGAAATGTATCCGGTATTAACGAAGGTAAAGAAAAGATCATCCTTGTGTTAATGATTCAATTTCATAACAATGACAAACATGGATTCGGTCTAATTACGTTTCATCGCACTTCTAGGTATATTCAGTAATCTTAAAGAATTGATGTCGTATATGGATGGATTTTGGATGGTTTTCATTTGCATCCAGTGCGGTGGTTTCTTCTTTTGTAAATATTTCATATAATTTCACAAGCCGCCTGATCCATGATGCAAACTTTTTTTTTCTTTCTGTTATCATAGTGTTATTTTGTATTTGCGTTTTTCTCTTTTGCTTAATTTGGAAGAAGTGAAGAGCTACCCTTTCTTTAAAAGTAGTTATAAAACGATTTCTTTCTTATGCACGATGAATTTAGCAGCCGACGAAGAAGCAGAAGAAAATATACGTATGAAATGTCTAAGTCCTACTTTTCATTCAAGGCTCTTCCAAATGATTGTATATTACGTTACACTGTTTTCGGTCTTGATAATCGTTGCTTATGTTTGCAAAACATGTCCTTGTAAGTTTTCGTTCTTGATGCACATTAACCTTGATTTAGAAAATAAATTTTAGCACTATCAATACTTCTTAACAACCAACAGACTTTTTATTTCTGCATCCAGTTTTTGTTTATCAGCTAGTAAAGCACCCTTTTCTCTGAAATACAATTTCAATAAAGTATGTGTTATTGACTAATACAAATAAAGACTTCTGATAAACCCAAAACACTAAAAAAGGTATCCATTTGTCGCAACAAAACTGGTGTATTGTATATCACCGTCATGAACGATCCACAACAATGATTGATTCTGCAATGTATGAAATTTGGCGTTGATAATGAATATTAAATATTATGACAAATGCCGTGGGATCCAAATTATTTTATTTCACCAGGCACGTATTTGAACAAGACGGCTTTCTTCTTATCATCTAACAGCAATAGCGAGGTCGTACACATCAACTTATTCAAGATTTTGAACTGTTCTGAAAGCGCATGTTAGTGCTTCTTAATGTTTCTGAATCTGATATAAGTAGCTGGAGCTGCAAATAACGTTGAGGAAGCTATGTTAAACTTCTGTATGATTTGCATACTCATTTAGCTTGGCCTAGGGTGCAAGAATCTTCATCTTATGTTTCGTGAATATGAAACATTGATAGTAAAATGAGACTTATATATATATATATATATATATATATATATATATATATATATTCCTGTACGTATATCGCTTTCTCGTTTAGAAACCAAAAATGTAATAGATACAAGCATGCTATTCAGCTTACTCAATTTTTATTATCTTACGATCCAGTCTGTAGCCTTACCTTTGTGGAATATATCTTATGGCGCAAGTTAGTATTTCCTATGGTTTGGGTTATATGATGGACGCTATTCGATGTTTGGTTTATTCCCTTAAACCTTTGTCAAACTGGCATAACTAAGATCTTACGTTTCTGTCAAATTACTAAGACAGTACAGAAGATGCTGTTATTAAACAAATGAAATATTCAGTAGAGTATGTCGCCAAAACCAACTAAAATTAATTTACACTTCGAAAACTTTTTTCATTTTACTAAAAAAAAATACGAATCATTAATACGTGCCAATAATCTCTGTGACATTTATTTGCAATCATTCTTTATGGCACAAATTGATAGTTTCTTTCTAACTATATGCTTTCAAAGGAGTGCATAGGAATATCAAGCTGAAGTATAACATTTTAAAATACTAAATACATAAATACAAAGACGCAAAGAAGTTTAAAACGATCTTTTCCAAACACAAAATTGTAAAGGCATGCAAAATTTGCAACAAACAAAATAAGAAAGAATAATATTAAAAAGAACCTGAGAAATTTCCAGTGGGATTCACATACATCTCAAATTAGCTTTTCACATTCTGAATTGAATTGATATTGGTATTTATTAATTATTATAAACGAGTGTAAAAGGAAGAAAAGTAAAACAAGTTTTATAGTGATAAAAAATGTATTAATTGTCTGCAATATACTCATTAGGTTAAGTTGAATACAATTGAGAAACGTTATATATATATATATATATATATATATATATATATATATATATATATATATATATATATATATATATATATATATATATATATATATATTTGGAACAAGTGTTTATATTAATACAAATGGTCATCAAAAACAGGGTGCTCACTTCTCCATGAGATCTTTGGTCTTTTCATACGAAATCTTTTCTTCCTTGTTCTTTTTCTGCAGCTTTTGTATTTCTGCTTCCAGTTTTTGCTTCTCTTCTAATAAAGCCTTCTTTTCACTGAAATACAGTATAATAGAGAGATAGACTCTGACCAACAGCCTATCAGGAAGCATTAGCTATTGAGGTATCAAACAAATCAGAACCGCCATATATATAAAAAAAGTAATTATGTTCGTTTCGGACTGAAATGTGGACACATCAATTTATGTTCATGGTAGACGTTGAGCGACCAAAACGGAGCATGATCTTTCTTTTGACTCTTGCTTGAGTAAAAAACACGATATCAAATCGAAAGCAATCACTTCTTAATGAAGTAAGTTTAGTTGATTATAGGAAAAGAAATGTAATCCTTGATGTTTAGATGTATTAAGTCGGTGGTTGCTCATACCTTTTAGCATCGTCTTTTTCTTTCGTTGTTTCTCTCAGCAGAACATGTATGTCATCTGGATTAACAGATTTTGAAATGGTATCTTGATTTCTGAATTGCACACAAGAAAATACACTGATTATACAAAGTAAAATGATAAACTCAAAACAATAAAAAGGTATTAATTTGTCTCACCAAACACCAAAAACTGGCGTATTGTATTTCACAGTAATGAACAAACCAAATCAAGGAAGAATTTACCGTCAATAAATGAAAAGGATTCCGCAATATGCAATAAATATCTGTCACATCCACTTGATACCAAACAGAAAAAGAATGATGATGATGATGATGATATATATATATATATATATATATATATATATATATATATATATATATATATATATATACGAACGTTACGTCGAAGCTATCTTATCCAAGTTCACACTGCTGGAAAGGAAACTATGTTAAATGTACATTATAAATACATATTACTACTTTTAATTAAATGTTGTATCGCTTTTGCAATTTTATTGCTGTTTATCTGCACATTATCTTCATGCAAATTGGGTTTAAGAGTATCGCAGATTTATGATTTTTTAGTCTGAATTTTACATAAGGACCCCAAGAAGCAGCATGCATCATGCGAAGTAAAATTATTGCAATAGCAGGGGCAGAGGATCTGTAGCGATTTACAAAGAAGATTTATTTCAAAATTTTGGTATAAATAGATTAAGAAAATTAGATTCTTTCTAAAGATATTGATTAGGTTTAAAACGTAAAGTTCTCCAGTTGGTTCATGGTTTAAGTAATCATATCTGCTCTTGATTTCGAAACCAATCAAAAGAATAAATGAGTCTTCAATGTATGAAACTTTCCTTTCATACTGAATGTTAACTTTAAAGACAAATGACGAGTGTTCCAAATTAGTTTAGTTCATTAGGCACTTATTTAAACAAACGGTCTTTCTTGTTGTCATCTAAAAGCAATAGTGATGTATTACGTCTATCAACTTCTGGAAGATTTTGAATTGTTCTGAAAGTTCATGCTAGTGATTCAAATTTTCTGAATCTGACATAAATAACCAGAATTATAAATAACGTTGAGGAAGCATTGTTAAACATTAGTATGATTTGCATACTCATTTAGTTTGGCCTAGTGTGCAAGAATCTTCATCTTATGTTTCGTGAATATAAAACATTGATAGTCAAATCATATGTGTTCCATCAAATGCTTATAAAACAGCGTCTAACAGCTAATGTTTCGACAGAATTTAAACTCTCAGCATGACTGAAATATTTTGTAAAACCTCAGGCTTTAAAATCCATATATATATATATATATATATATATATATATATATATATATATATATATATATATATATATATATATATATATATATATATAAAGAGAGAGAGACAGACAGACGGACAGAGACAGAGTTTAGTTTTAGCAAATCTTCCTGAATATATATATATATATATATATATATATATATATATATATATATATATATATATATATATATATATATATATATAATGCTGAAACGTGATACATGCTTTAATTGGATAGCTTCCATTTCATTGTTTCTAAAATTGTAACTTTTTCATCCTTTTCATCTCGCAATCGTTGTAAGTCTTTTCAGTTCTCTTTAAGACGATAAAAAGATAACAGATACAAGCGTGTTTTTCAGCACGGTCAGCTTAATTATGTTGTTATCTTACGATCCAGTCAGTGGCCTCACTTTTGTGGACTGTGTCTCACAGCGCGAGTTAGTATTTCCTATCTTTTGAGATCTGTCATATAAGACATTATATGTTTGGTTTATTTCCTTGTATGCTTGTCAAATGGGATGAATTAAGATCTTACATATCTGTCAAAATACTACGACAGGGCAGAAAATGTCTTTATTAACCAAATTTAATATGATTTCAGTAGGGTATGCACAAAAAATTGATCTCTTTGTCGCCAAAGTCTATTAAAATTATTTTACACTTCGAAAACGATTTTCAGTCACTAATACAAGATGAATCAGTAATACTTTTACATTATAGTTAGTCTCACAATGTCTTAGATGTCGCGTGCCATTAATCCCTGTGACATTTATTTGCATTAATTCGTTATGGTACAAATTGATAGCT
>JARLTB010000269.1:3217500-3342500 GCA_030141615.1 Unio pictorum
ATACATCACAACTTAGCTTTTCACATTATGAACTGAATTTATATAGGTATTTACTCATTTTTATAAACGAATGTCATAAGAACAAAAGTAAAATCATTTTTATAGTGATAACACATTTTTTAATTGTCTAAAATATACACATCAGCTTTGGTTCAAGGCAATCGACAAAAACACACACACACACACACACACACACACACACACACACACACACATATATATATATATATATATATATATATATATATATATATATATATATATATATATATATATATATATATATATATATATATATTAGACATCAGGAAAGAACAAAAAAACAAATAATACAGGCTTATGATAAAAAGAAACTATAAGATCTGTTTATCTCAGATATTACTTTAACATAATTTCTTATATTAATAACAGTAGTCATCAAAAACAGGTTACTAACTTCTCAATAAGGTCTTTGCTCTTTTCGTATGACTGCTTTTGTTCCTTATTCTCATTCTGCAGCTTTTGTGCTTCTGCTTCCAGCTTTTGTTTCTCTTCTTCGAAAGCCTTTCTAGCACTGAAATGTGTTATAATAGTGAGAGACACTCTGACCAACAGCCTACAAGGAAGCGTTAGCTATTGAGGTATCAAACGAGTTTGATTGTCTTGATTACTGTCATGCAAGTAGATTGATGAGTCACGGTGGATTACATTAATTGCAAAGTTACAGCAGGATGATACTAAGTTTTCAGATACAAATTGTGAAGATCAGTCACAGGGCTATCTCATGCACAGATAATACTGTAAGAAATTGCGTTGCAAATTTGGGTTTAGCTTAGAAAATAAACAAATAAGATTTTTATGATTAATATGTTAGGCATAAAACCCATAATATATTTTGTATTCGTATGATTGAAGTTTTGCTTATCTCTGTTTTATTGTTTTATTTTGTATTTGCGTTTTTCTCTTTTGTTTTTTTTTGTGAAAGAAGTGAAGAGTTAAAGTTCCTTTCAAAGTAATTAGAAATGTGGAACGATTTCTTTCTGATGCACGATTAATTTAGCAGGCCACACACAGAAAATGTACGTATAAGTACTACTTTTCATACAACGCATTTACAAATCATTGTATGTTACGTTACACTGTTTTCGGTCTTGATGTACAATCGTAGCTTATCATTGACCTTTGGGCATCTAGGCCATCGCATGCAAAGTATGTCCTTTTAATTTCTGTCATTCGGAACTTTGTGCAACAGACTAATTATCCAAATTATTTGCTTAAATATCAAAGTAACATGATAAATATTTTTTAATATCAAGCAGACCATAAGGTAGGACAAAAAACCCAGAAAGACCTTTACCGGTCAACACATTATAAACACTACAAGTTTTAAATTATTTCATCAATAGTTAATATACATAACAAACTGCCATCAAGCAGCATATATAATCAGGACATCACACGAACATTAAAAATATTATTGTATAAAAGGCTTGCAAAGACAATGATTAATATTAAAACCATTCCATTTATATATTCGTATGTCTAAATTTATGAACAATACAATACACTATAGAAAATTTGAACACGGTTAAGGACTCCACCTAAACATGATCAGCAAATATTGTATGGGTCATTAATCAGGTCTCAATTTTCCATTGAGGAAGCTTTGTGAAATATCAGTATGATTTGCATACTCATTTATCTTGGCCTAGTGTGAAAGAATTTTCATCTTATATTTGGTGAATATAAAACATTGATAGTAAAATGATGCTTCCCATCAAATGCGTATACAAAACAGCGTCTAACAGCTAATGTTTCGACCGAATTTAAACCCTCATCGTGATTGAAACGTTTTGGAGAACCTGAGACTTTAAAATCCATATGTATGTATGTATGTATGTATGTATGTATGTATGTATGTATGTATGTATGTATGTATGTATGTATGTATGTATGTATGTATGCATGCATGCATGCATGCATGCATGTATGTATGTATGTATGTATACAGAGAGAGATATAGAGAGAAAGAGATAAAGAGTAAAAAGGGAGACAAAAAGACAGACAGTCCGAGAGAGAGACAGAGCTTATTTTTAGCAAATCATCCTGATATATATATATATATATATATATATATATATATATATATATATATATATATATATATATATAATATATATATATATATATATATATATATATATATATATATATATTGTCAAACACAACAACAATTGTTAAATCTTACACACTTTCCAACAAACAAAACAACAAAAATTAAAATTAAAACAAACCCGAGAAATCATACCAATGGGATTTACATACATCAAAACTTAGCTTTTCACATTACGAACTAAATTTATATAGGTATTTATTAATTATTATACAAGAATGTCATAAGAACAAAAGTAAAATCATTTTTATAGTGATAATACATTTATTTATTGTCTGGAATATACGAATCAGCTTGGGTTCAAGGCAATTGAGAAAAAGACACACACACACACACACACATACACACACACACACATATATATATATATATATATATATATATATATATATATATATATATATATATATATATATATATATATATATATATATATATATATATATATATATTACGATAGAACAAAAAAGCAAATAATACAGCCTTATGATAAAAAGAAACTATAAGATCTGTTTATCTCAGATATTACTTTGAAATAATTGCTTATTTTAATAAGAGTAGTCATCAAAAGCAGGGTACTAACTTCTCAATAAGGTCTTTGCTCTTTTTATATGAATGCTTTTGTTCCTTATTCTCATTCTGCAGCTTTTGTACTTCTGCTTCCAGCTTTTGTTTCTCTTCTTCTAAAGCCTTTTTTGCACTGAAATGTGTTATAATAGTGAGAGACACTCTGACCAACAGCCTACAAGGAAGCACAGCTATTAAGGTATCAAACAAGTATGATTGTCTTGATTACTGTCATGCAAGCAGATTGACGAGTCACGGTGGATTACATTAATTGCAAAGTTACAGCAGGATGATACTAAGTTTTCAGATACAAATTGTGAAGATCAGTCACAGGGCTATCTCATGCACAGATAATACTGTAAGAAATTGCGTTGCAAATTTGGGTTTAGCTTAGAAAATAAACAAATAAGATTTTCATGATTAATATGTTAGGCATAAAACCCATAATACATTTTGTTCTCGTATGATTGAAGTTTTGTTTATCTCTGTTTTATTGTTTTATTTTGTATTTGCGTTTTTCTCTTTTGTTTTTTTTTGGAAGAAGTGAAGAGTTAAAGTTCCTTTCAAAGTAATTAGAACTGTGGAACGATTTCTTTCTGATGCACTATTAATTTAGCAGGCAACAAACAGAAAATGTACGTATAAGTACTACTTTTCATGCAAATCATTTCCAAATCATTGTATGTTACGTTACAATGTTTTGGTCTTGATGTACAATCGTAGCTTATGATTGACCTTTGGGCATCCAGGTCATCGCATGCAAAGTATATCCTTGTAATTTCTGTCATTCGGAACTTTGTGTCACAGACTGATTGCCCACAATATATGCTTAAATATCAAAGTAACATGATACATATTTTTAAAATCAAGCAGACCATAAGGTAGGACAAAAAACCCACAAAGACCTTTACCAGACAATAAATTGTAAACACTACATGTTTTAAATTATTTCATCAATAGTTAATATACATAATTAACTGATATCAAGCAGCAATTATAATCAGGACATCACACGAACATTAAAAATATTTTTGAATAAAAGGCTCGCAAAGACAAATATTAATATTAAAACCATTTCTTATATATATATATATATATATATATATATATATATATATATATATATATATATATATGTCTATATTTATGAACAATACAAAAGACTATAGAAAATTTGAAAACGGTTAAGAACTCCTCCTAAAAATGATCAGCAAATATTGTATGGGTCATTAATCAGGTCTCAATTTTCCATTGAGGAAGCTTTGCGAAATATCAGTATGATTTGCATACTCATTTATCATGGCCTAGTGTGCAAGAATCTTCATCTTATGTTTCGTGAATATAAAACATTGATAGTAAAATCATATGTTCCATCACATGCGCATAAAAACAGCGTCTAACAGCTAATGTTTCGACCGAATTTAAACTCTCGTCATGATTGAAATGTTTTGGAAAACCTGAGACTCTAAAATCCATATATATATATATATATATATATATATATATATATATATATATATATATACATATATATATATATATATATATATATATATATATATATATATATAGAGAGAGAGAGAGAGAGAGAGAGAGAGAGAGTGAGAGAGAGAGAGAGAGAGAGATAAAGACTAAAGAGAGACAGACATACAAACCGAGAGAGAGCTTATTTTTAGCAAAACACTGATACATACATACATACATACATACATACATACATACATACATACATACACACACACACACACACACACACATATATATATATATATATATATATATATATATATATATATATATATATATATATATATATATATATATATATATATATATATATATCGCCACAAACAATTGTTAAATTTTACAAAATTTCCAACAAATAAAACAAGAAAGATTAAAATTAAAACAAACCCGAGAAATCATACCAATGGGATTTACATACATCACAACTTAGCTTTTCACATTATGAACTGAATTTATATAGGTATTTACTCATTTTTATAAACGAATGTCATAAGAACAAAAGTAAAATCATTTTTATAGTGATAACACATTTTTTAATTGTCTAAAATATACACATCAGCTTTGGTTCAAGGTAATCGACAAAAACACACACACACACACACACACACACACACACACACACACATATATATATATATATATATATATATATAGTGAGATTATAATGTAGAGACTAACAGTAATACATATAACTACATATTATATATATATATATATATATATATATATATATATATATATATATATATATATATACATATATACATATACACATATATATATAGGACATATATATATATATATATATATATATATATTAGACATCAGGAAAGAACAAAAAAACAAATAATACAGGCTTATGATAAAAAGAAACTATAAGATCTGTTTATCTCAGATATTACTTTAACATAATTTCTTATATTAATAACAGTAGTCATCAAAAACAGGTTACTAACTTCTCAATAAGGTCTTTGCTCTTTTCGTATGACTGCTTTTGTTCCTTATTCTCATTCTGCAGCTTTTGTGCTTCTGCTTCCAGCTTTTGTTTCTCTTCTTCTAAAGCCTTTTTTGCACTGAAATGTGTTATAATAGTGAGAGACACTCTGACCAACAGCCTAAAAGGAAGCACAGCTATTAAGGTATCAAACAAGTATGATTGTCTTGATTACTGTCATGCAAGCAGATTGATGAGTCACGGTGGATTACATTAATTGCAAAGTTACAGCAGGATGATACTAAGTTTTCAGATACAAATTGTGAAGATCAGTCACAGGGCTATCTCATGCACAGATAATACTGTAAGAAATTGCGTTGCAAATTTGGGTTTAGCTTAGAAAATAAACAAATAAGATTTTCATGATTAATATGTTAGGCATAAAACCCATAATACATTTTGTTCTCGTATGATTGAAGTTTTGTTTATCTCTGTTTTATTGTTTTATTTTGTATTTGCGTTTTTCTCTTTTGTTTTTTTGGAAGAAGTGAAGAGTTAAAGTTCCTTTCAAAGTAATTAGAACTGTGGAACGATTTCTTTCTGATGCACTATTAATTTAGCAGGCAACAAACAGAAAATGTACGTATAAGTACTACTTTTCATGCAAATCATTTCCAAATCATTGTATGTTACGTTACAATGTTTTGGTCTTGATGTACAATCGTAGCTTATGATTGACCTTTGGGCATCCAGGTCATCGCATGCAAAGTATATCCTTGTAATTTCTGTCATTCGGAACTTTGTGTCACAGACTGATTGCCCACAATATATGCTTAAATATCAAAGTAACATGATACATATTTTTAAAATCAAGCAGACCATAAGGTAGGACAAAAAACCCACAAAGACCTTTACCAGACAATAAATTGTAAACACTACATGTTTTAAATTATTTCATCAATAGTTAATATACATAATTAACTGCCATCAAGCAGTAATTATAATCAGGACATCACACGAACATTAAAAATATTTTTGAATAAAAGGCTCGCAAAGACAAATATTAATATTAAAACCATTTCTTATATATATATATATATATATATATATATATATATATATATATATATATATATATATATATATATATATATATATGTATGTCTATATTTATGAACAATACAAAAGACTATAGAAAATTTGAAAACGGTTAAGAACTCCTCCTAAAAATGATCAGCAAATATTGTATGGGTCATTAATCAGGTCTCAATTTTCCATTGAGGAAGCTTTGCGAAATATCAGTATGATTTGCATACTCATTTATCATGGCCTAGTGTGCAAGAATCTTCATCTTATGTTTCGTGAATATAAAACATTGATAGTAAAATCATATGTTCCATCACATGCGCATAAAAACAGAGTCTAACAGCTAATGTTTCGACCGAATTTAAACTCTCGTCATGATTGAAATGTTTTGGAAAACCTGAGACTCTAAAATCCATATATATATATATATATATATATATATATATAGAGAGAGAGAGAGAGAGAGAGAGAGAGAGAGAGGGAGAGAGAGTGAGAGAGAGAGAGAGAGAGAGATAAAGACTAAAGAGAGACAGACATACAAACCGAGAGAGAGCTTATTTTTAGCAAAACACTGATACATACATACATACATACATACATACATACATACATACATACACACACACACACACACACACATATATATATATATATATATATATATATATATATCTATATATATATATATATATATATATATATATATATATATATATATATCTATATATATATATATATATATATATATATATATATATATATATATCGCCACAAACAATTGTTAAATTTTACAAAATTTCCAACAAATAAAACAAGAAAGATTAAAATTAAAACAAACCCGAGAAATCATACCAATGGGATTTACATACATCACAACTTAGCTTTTCACATTATGAACTGAATTTATATAGGTATTTACTCATTTTTATAAACGAATGTCATAAGAACAAAAGTAAAATCATTTTTATAGTGATAACACATTTTTTAATTGTCTAAAATATACACATCAGCTTTGGTTCAAGGTAATCGACAAAAACACACACACACACACACACACACACACACACACATATATATATATATATATATATATATATATATATATATATATATATATATATATATATATATATATATATATATATATATATATATTAGACATCAGGAAAGAACAAAAAAACAAATAATACAGGCTTATGATAAAAAGAAACTATAAGATCTGTTTATCTCAGATATTACTTTAACATAATTTCTTATATTAATAACAGTAGTCATCAAAAGCAGGTTACTAACTTCTCAATAAGGTCTTTGCTCTTTTCGTATGACTGCTTTTGTTCCTTATTCTCATTCTGCAGCTTTTGTGCTTCTGCTTCCAGCTTTTGTTTCTCTTCTTCGAAAGCCTTTCTAGCACTGAAATGTGTTATAATAGTGAGAGACACTCTGACCAACAGCCTACAAGGAAGCGTTAGCTATTGAGGTATCAAACGAGTTTGATTGTCTTGATTACTGTCATGCAAGTAGATTGATGAGTCACGGTGGATTACATTAATTGCAAAGTTACAGCAGGATGATACTAAGTTTTCAGATACAAATTGTGAAGATCAGTCACAGGGCTATCTCATGCACAGATAATACTGTAAGAAATTGCGTTGCAAATTTGGGTTTAGCTTAGAAAATAAACAAATAAGATTTTTATGATTAATATGTTAGGCATAAAACCCATAATATATTTTGTATTCGTATGATTGAAGTTTTGCTTATCTCTGTTTTATTGTTTTATTTTGTATTTGCGTTTTTCTCTTTTGTTTTTTTTTTGTGGAAGAAGTGAAGAGTTAAAGTTCCTTTCAAAGTAATTAGAAATGTGGAACGATTTCTTTCTGATGCACGATTAATTTAGCAGGCCACACACAGAAAATGTACGTATAAGTACTACTTTTCATACAACGCATTTACAAATCATTGTATGTTACGTTACACTGTTTTCGGTCTTGATGTACAATCGTAGCTTATCATTGACCTTTGGGCATCTAGGCCATCGCATGCAAAGTATGTCCTTTTAATTTCTGTCATTCGGAACTTTGTGCAACAGACTAATTATCCAAATTATTTGCTTAAATATCAAAGTAACATGATAAATATTTTTTAATATCAAGCAGACCATAAGGTAGGACAAAAAACCCAGAAAGACCTTTACCGGTCAACACATTATAAACACTACAAGTTTTAAATTATTTCATCAATAGTTAATATACATAACAAACTGCCATCAAGCAGCATATATAATCAGGACATCACACGAACATTAAAAATATTATTGTATAAAAGGCTTGCAAAGACAATGATTAATATTAAAACCATTCCATTTATATATTCGTATGTCTAAATTTATGAACAATACAATACACTATAGAAAATTTGAACACGGTTAAGGACTCCACCTAAACATGATCAGCAAATATTGTATGGGTCATTAATCAGGTCTCAATTTTCCATTGAGGAAGCTTTGTGAAATATCAGTATGATTTGCATACTCATTTATCTTGGCCTAGTGTGAAAGAATTTTCATCTTATATTTGGTGAATATAAAACATTGATAGTAAAATGATGCTCAAATGCGTATACAAAACAGCGTCTAACAGCTAATGTTTCGACCGAATTTAAACCCTCATCGTGATTGAAACGTTTTGGAGAACCTGAGACTTTAAAATCCATATGTATGTATGTATGTATGTATGTATGTATGTATGTATGTATGTATGTATGTATGTATGTATGTATGTATGCATGCATGCATGCATGCATGCATGCATGCATGCATGCATGCATGCATGCATGCATGCATGCATGCATGCATGTATGTATGTATGTATGTATGTATGTATGTATGTATACAGAGAGAGATATAGAGAGAAAGAGATAAAGAGTAAAAAGGGAGACAAAAAGACAGACAGTCCGAGAGAGAGACAGAGCTTATTTTTAGCAAATCATCCTGATATATATATATATATATATATATATATATATATATATATATATATATATATATATATATATATATATATATATATATATTGTCAGACACAACAACAATTGTTAAATCTTACACAATTTCCAACAAACAAAACAAGAAAAATTAAAATTAAAACAAACCCGAGAAATCATACCAATGGGATTTACATACATCAAAACTTAGCTTTTCACATTACGATCTAAATTTATATAGGTATTTACTAATTATTATACAAGAATGTCATAAGAACAAAAGTAAAATCATTTTTATAGTGATAATACATTTATTTATTGTCTGGAATATACGAATCAGCTTGGGTTCAAGGCAATTGAGAAAAAGACACACACACACACATACACACACACACATATATATATATATATATATATATATATATATATATATATATATATATATATATATATATATATATATATATATATATATTACGATAGAACAAAAAAGCAAATAATACAGCCTTATGATAAAAAGAAACTATAATATCTGTTTATCTCAGATATTACTTTGAAATAATTGCTTATATTAATAACAGTAGTCATCAAAAACAGGGTACTAACTTCTCAATAAGGTCTTTGCTCTTTTCATATGAATGCTTTTGTTCTTTATTCTCATCCTGCAGCTTTTGTATTTCTGCTTCCAGCTTTTGTTTCTCTTCTTCGAAAGCCTTTTTTGCACTGAAATGTGTTATAATAGTGAGACACTCTGACCAGCAGCCTACAAGGAAACATTAGCTATTGAGCTATCAAACAAATAATAAACGAATTATGTTAATTTCGGACTGAAGTGTCGGCACATTCATTGCTGTCTATGGTAGACGTTTAACGACCAAAAATGATCATGATCTTACTTTTCACTCTTGATTGAGTAACACACATGATGAAAAATTGAAAGCAGTCTAAATGAATTAAGTTTAGTTTATTATAGAAAAAAAATTAATCCTTGATGTATAGATGTATTAAGTTGACGGATGCTGTTACCCATTATCCTCTTCTATTTCTTTCGTTGTTTCTCTCAGCCGAATATGTATGTCAGCTTTATTAACGTTTATTGAAATGGTATTTTGATTTCTGAAATGCACACAAGAAAATACACAGATTATACAAAGTAAAATGAATTCATGAGTGTGGGATGACAATACTGTTTACCCAAAATATTCATTTGTTTCATTTATAGGCAAGGAATACCAAGATTCATCAAATCATATTGACTTTTTTATTCAAACTATAGAGCTAACGAGCATTGTCTATGCATTGAATAATATAGTTTAGTTTTTAATTAATGATATATATGTAAATTTCCGCTGATATTTAGTATTATCAGCACAATACAGATATGCTATATACACCACGTGTCCAGTAATATTGTTCTGACTAATTCAATCGATGGTAATATTCCCATTTCATATTTATTCCTTTGAATGTTTCCAATGGACTTTTATTTTCAATTATATCAAGACAATGCAATAAGGTATCTGATCGAGTTGATGGTTTTGTTCGATTTATCTGTTGCTGTTAATACAAATTTAAATCCCATACTGTTTACTTGAAAATTGTAATTAAATTCATTTAATATAATTGTATTAATTACTGAATAAATTAGAATCGCGCCGAACGATTTTACACACACATACATACATACATACATACATACATACATACATACATACATACATACATACATACATACATACATACATATATTCATACATACATACATACATACATATATATATATATATATATATATATATATATATATATATATATATATATATATATATATATGTGTGTGTGTATGTATGCGTGTGTGTGTGTGTGTGTGTGTGTTCATATGCATGTGTATGCGCACGCGCGCGTGTGTATGTGTGTGTATTCATCACCTTATTGAAATACGCATCAGACCGTGGCATAGTGTTTCTGCATACGTACAAATACGTTCAATTTCATTTATATCACTCGAAATATCTCAAACAGTAATGATAGGTCATTGATAAATCTTTGATAATAAATTCGTATCATTACAGAGAAGAAAAAAACACATGTAACGGTTTCTGATAATTTGCATTACAGAAATCAAACAAGTGTGATTGTCTTGAGCACTGCCATGCAGGTAGACTGATATGTCACGATCTAATACATCACATACAATACTGTTAGGAATTGTGTTGCGATTTCGGGTTTACCATACAAAAATAACCAATAATTGTTTAATGATAAATATGTTAGACACAAAACCCATGATATATTTTGTTCTTGTATGATTCTTGTTTTGTTTTTCTTTATTGTTTATAACTTCTTGTACATTTTTCGAAAATTGTCTGCTTCACGTTTGGTATGTATCTCGCATAGGTTGATAATAGGTTATTGCGGTCATTAATAATTATAATTAAAATAAACCTGTTTACGAGCTAATGGCTATTTCTCATTGGATCGGACTGTCAGTGTGGTTCTTTTACAACGTGTCATTTTTGAAATATTAGTAGTAAGTAGTAGAGTACTGAGCTTTTTGAACGCGTGCATGCTTATAAGGAAAGAAATGAGCAATCAAATAATTCCTATTTCGGAATGTAATTTTAAATGTTTATGTGTTAATGACTGCCTGCGGTTGTGTTAATTCTGTCGTCACACTGCGTAAGTCAGGGGAACAAATAACTAGCTAGAAGCCATGTGTATATGTTATACACCGTGGCTATAGCGGGTCCTCAACGTAAAGACACGACGACCAAGCTTTTTCAAGTGTGAAAGTGGATGTCGATAGCTTTGTTCAAGAACAAAGGTCCCTTATAGGCGTCGTAAATCTCAACACGTTGACAGACGACCAAGAGACAGTGGCTGCTACGTTGATTAGAAGCGGGTATAATCGACATACAATCTATTTTAATCCGAATTTAATTCTAGCTAGGAACTGAGTAAGTGCCCAAACGTCGTGCTGGAAGGTTATAAAAAATACTCCGGGAAAGCCACACGCAATTTTGGGGAAAAACTTAAGAAATCCTAATAAAACCAAAGCTTCGTAAAGGACGTTTTTTAGGGAACAAACATCCAGTATAGTTTAGTACCAAGTCTCTAAGAGGGCGACGGAATAAAGACTAGTGGAGACGTCGATTGTGAATCTAAGGCTAGTTGGTAAAGGAGCTGAGGAAGAGAAATTGAAGAAGGAGCAGTCAAATAGAAAAATGAGTGAGGGGGAAAGTCGGAGGGAGAGAAGAAATGACCTAATAAGAGTGATTCAGATGAGTAGAAAACAAGGACAGGTCACACTATCAATAAAAGTTAGCAATATGCTATCACTTGGTCGAGATAAAGACTAGTGATTAGGGAATTATGATCATTTGACTGTTATTGCATTATTTCCCCTTTTGGGTGGCACTTCTATAATAATTTTAATAAAACGTTTTGAGCACCCCACCCCAACCATGACACAGTAACATAGCTGCGGCATAACAATTCTAGCCACGCGCCACAGATTAGTATAAAGAGAATTTAGAGAAGATATTTGTTCAGATTATTCGTTGGAATTATTAAGTGCTCATTAGACAAAAAACTTTTCTGAGACTATTTCGAATTTATTCAAAAGAGTTATAGACAATAATATTATGATACATCATTACTGTAGGTGGACTCGTTCATTTGAGTAGCCGAAATGCATTCAAGAATTATAAACTTTGGGATTTCTTTGAAACGATTATGATATTTATAATTCATAATACTGCTGTTAAGTTCCACTTATATTTTTTAATAGCTTTCATTAATACATTATCTGTCACGTTTTGCAAAACTTCCTGGTTTGCTTCTTTATGTTAGTTAGTGTACGACCATAGAGTCGTACTACCAGTCCAGTAAGTGCTCAATGTTACGCGGGGACTGTTTGAAGACAACAGTCAAAGTACCTTCAAGGCTGGCTTCTGTTGGCTACGCTTTTCAACATCTACTTAGAGCGCAACATGAGGGAAGCCCTGGAAAACCGCTGTGGCACAGTCAGCATTCGAAGGCGTAACATTACCAACCTCCGCTTTGCAGACGACATTGATGGAATGGCAGGCAGTGAAGACGAGCTTGCCACCTTAGTGAAGAACCTGGATGACACATCTTCCAGATTTGACATGGTGATAAGTGCTGAGAAGATAAAACTGATGACAAATAGTGGCAAACAAATCTCAGCCAATAGTCAGAGGACAGGAACTGAAAACAGTGAACCAATTCAAATACCTTTGTTCCATAATCACCGAAGATGGATCAAGAGCAAACATTTTGTCGCAAGCTGCAGTTATGTTCAACAAAAGACCCATCTCGAGAGACAAGAATATCTGCTTAAAAATTAAAATCAGACTATTGAGAGCACTGGTCATCTCAATCTGTTTGTATTCGTGTGAGGCCTGGACCATGACAGCACAATTACAACAAAGAATCAAAGCACTTGAACTGAGATACTACAAAACCATCCTTGGCATCTCGTACATGGACCATATCACAAATGAAGAAGTTGGTAACACCATCAGACGCAAAGAAGGCCAACATGAATACGTTCTCACCACCGTCAAAAAGGAAAAGCTGAAATACTATGGTTTTGTTACTAGAGCCAGCGGTTTCCACAACAGTACTGCAGAGCAGAATCCTGGTGGAAGAAGGAGAGGTACATAGAGAAATAAGTGGACTGACAACATCACAGAATGGAGCGGGAAAGGTGTTCCGGAGACAGAGACATTGGCACGGAATGGATAGGATTGGAACAATAATAAAAGTGTCAAACTACATCATTACATATATATTATACAAAGTTATCGGTGGTGTGATAATTCATTTGTAAATCTAGAGACCAACTGATAATAAGTCGCACATACGTTTTGAAATTTCAAAAGGACAATTACAATAGCAAACTAATACATGAAATTAATACTCTAAATCCATTTACACATTATATTATCTTATGATTTTTTTGGTCTGAAAATTTTTGCCCGGCTTCCTTCATATGTGTAATTTTGCTTTCCTTTTGACCCAGCAAGTCTTTGGTTTCTTACAACCTGAACAAACGAGACACAATTTTCAGTGATTCCAGTACAATTATAAGTAATGAAAATAATTCTCAAAATGATAAGATGTTATCTAATAAATATACAGAAGATCATTTTTGATAATGGCAACACGAATCGGGTACTTTATCATATTGCTACTACATAACACGGCAAGTATGATTTAAATGCGTTTTGTTCTAATTGAGGTTGTTGCAGACACCATGTATTAACTTATAACGTTTGCTTCGTACAGGTCTACTACTAATATATCATCTATTTTAGCGTAAAATCTATTAGGTTTTTTTCTCAACCGATTTCAGCCAGAATGTTCATTTTGCAAAGTGTAGTGTTTTTAATTCAACTTGAATTCTAGACGAACAATATTTGTCTTTTACTCTGCATTAAGAAAATTGGTGCTATTTTCTAGTATCAGAATATTTATTGATTTATTCACCTTTTTGTTGGTAATTCTTTCGAATGGATGAGCAACTGGGGTAAACGTTTGACCAACCTGTAAAGTATCATGTTTTTAGGGGATGCACTACCATTTCCTGATGAATTTCATATTTTAAAAGCAGTGTTGTGGGTGAAACAGGAGATGATTTTATAAATAATAATTTATTGCATCACACTTTCTCAGCAATTGTGGTAGTAAATATTGCGATAATATAGGAGACCATGTATTATCAAGTAATCCCGTTATGTTCATTGATGGCTCTGGAGTGTAATCTTCGGTTGTGGCTGATATTAAAGACCTATGCAGTGTTACCTAAACAGGTGTAAAATGGAATTGTTTGAGCTGACTAAATACGCAAATTGACAGAGATATATAGATGAATAGATAGATAAAAATGTAAAATATACATAATCCAAAGTACAACATCTTAAACTTAGAAATAAATATTATTAATAAAGTGCCATTAATGAGCATAAAAGTAAAGACAAGCCATTCCGCAAAAGTAATAAAATCAAAGCAGAATAATGATTTGCTTAAGATTTAGTATAGAGGAAATGAATTAATGAGAACCTATTGGGCATTCACTCAAATATGTATAACTATTTTACTCCAAAGGTATAAAGGAAAGATATATCAAAATAATTTTACATACTTCGACTGAGTTTGCTGCTGATCCGCTGCTTGCAGTTTCTGGCTTAATATTTCGATCTTTTCCTCGTGTTTTCTGAGAATGTCAATATATAGGTTTGAAATAATTGTTTAAGCTATGACTACACATTTATGATCATTGACATATTTTTCTTGCGCACGCTTATACGATAACGCCGAAACAAATATTTTTGTAATCCATTTTCAAAGATGCCTTACTATATGATTGGATTCTCCACTTCCCCCTTCCTATGATTACAATAGTGTTTTGTTTACTCGGCAACTTTTAAAATATAAAAAATATTCTCTGCTTTAGTTGGCAAATACTGACAGGCATAACAATTAAGAAGAAATATTTTTTAAGAAATTTAAATGGTAAGATACCAAGTCAACCATGTTGACCTCAGAATGATTCACAATACGATTATGCTGTGTTTAGTCGAATAAGGTATTTAATAGCCGCATTCACTTCTTTTGGATGCGAATTTTAGCTGACCTGATTATAACCATAACACACACACACACACACACACACAATATATATATATAGGATATTTTAACTTAAATTTAGATCGTCCATTAAAGAAATTAACATGAATGAAATCAGCCTTTGTTAAACTAACCACTCCACAGAATTGTGTATTTTTATCCTTAACTACAGGTTATTTGATTGAGGGAAAAAATATCGTTTTTAAAGACACATTTAAGCAGGACCCGAAAATGAAATGAAAAAGCCCGTATTGATTTATCTTTAAAGTAACTACCATATAATTTTTACGTATATTTAATTTAATTGTTTGTTTGTACGTTTTACATTTTTGTATTTCTTTACAAAAGTCATGATATTGTAATGAAACGTTGTGTGCTGAACTTAACCTTCTAGAAAAACCGAGTTTATTTTTATTTGACCTGTCTGAAAATAATTCTTTCATTTTATGTAAACAACTAGTACAGAGCTAAATTATTCTCTATGTTTATGGGCTTAATATCAGAATTATTATTAATTGAAGTAGTAAATATGTTTATTTTTGTCAAGGGTTTGGATTTTTCTAAGGTAATTGTAAAGGTCATGGTTTTGATTCTGTAAACATCGGGATCAGTCAAGAAGGTAAGATTTCTAGAGGTAAACGGTTTTTGTTTTCGATAATGCTTATTGTGATCTGAATTCACAAGCAGAGAACTATATAATTCTGTTATTGTGAGAACTTAGTCATTCGTGCTTTAACATCTCGCACTTTCAAGTCGTATATATTTTTGGTTGTGACTAGTACATTCCAGCTGGAATATTTTGTGTTCAAATTATTTAATTAAAGTGATCATTTTCATTGAAAATGCAAAAGTGCTCTTTAATGTTTTGTTTTTTTTTGGATAAAGACATTCACTGGAGTTTATACTGAAATCAAATCTGGGTTTACAATACT
The DNA here is from genome assembly GCA_030141615.1 of Unio pictorum. Lineage (NCBI taxonomy): Eukaryota > Metazoa > Mollusca > Bivalvia > Unionida > Unionidae > Unio > Unio pictorum. The sequence continues at coordinate 3,234,335 of JARLTB010000269.1, forward strand.
GCGATTCAACGAAAGACTGTTGACACATCAACACTTCAATCGATACCACATCATCAACTTCAGTTTAGGGTTTTTCCCTGAACGTTTCCTAAATTTTATTCACGGCTTTAAATTATTAGTCTTGTATCTGTACTACTTAGATTATTTTGGGATTTAATTAGCAATAGCTTAAGTTATGTATTCTCATTTTCACCTCGAATTCAAATGAAATAAATATATTTATTAAAATGCACAAAGCTTGTTTTCTTTCGCTCTTTTATGTTACTTTTGTTTAAGTGCATTGACATGTACTACCATAAAGAAAGCGATGAAAGCCACACCTTTCCAGGTCCTTTTTCTCCGCTGAATGCTTTTCGTCTGCTTCTTCAAGTGCCCTAAAATCAAATAAACCAACTAACATGAAGTGTAGGCGGAATACGCTATTATTGATACTCCTGTTTAATAAATTGTAATGCTGAAAAAGTACATCGCCATTTTACAAAATATGATCTTAGAAAAGATATAATACACTTTCCTAATTGGAATTAGCTTATCTAGTAGCTTATCCGGTAGCTTATCAGCTTGTCCTGTAGCTTTTCCACTAGCTTATCTAGTAGCTTATCCAGCAGCTTTTCCAGTTGCTAATCAAGTAGCTTATCCAGTAGCATATCTAGTAGCTTATATATTAGCTTATCTAGTGGCTTATCCATTAGCTCATCGAGTGGCTTATCTAATAGGTTCTCCACAAGCTTATCCAGTAGCTGTTCCAGTAGCTTATCCAGTAGCTTATCTTGTAGCTTATCTAGTAGCTTGTCTAGTAGCTGGTACAGTAGCTTATCCAGTAGCTTAAACAGTAGATAATCTAGTAGTTTATCCTGTAGTATATCTAGTAGCTTCAAAATTGATTCTTATGCTTTCCATCTACTTTTCAAGCAGGGAATCTGGTTACCGATGGTTTGCTTTTTCATTCAATATTCTCTTTTCTCAAGTTTACATTATCCTATTAATACATAAGTCCTTACAAATGAAATGGTGTTAATGTAACTTTAATCAAAACCAGATAAACACGAATTTTCATATATTCAAAGATATTGATAATAGTGACGACTCAAACTCATTAGTTAATCAATTCGTCGACAGTAATTTAAGCATGATTGGCGAGATTGCAGATCATACATTACTAGACTTTGTATTCAATAACCAGGAACCATACGTTGTTAAGTTTTGTACAAAAACCCATTAGAATCCTTGGAGATTATGAGATATTTTTAAAATTGAATCTACAGACATTCATTAACGTCCTGTTTTTAATCATAATAATTGGTTTTGTCTTGTTGGTTAATTGCGAAATATTGTAAGAGTGTTGTTTGTGGCGACAAACACGTCAGCGTCACAAATGTTCAAATAAGGTGTTAATGCTTTAATCATTCAAATAATTTCGACCAAAGTGACTGATTCAACTGTAATTTCATACAAATAGATTGAATGCCTTAAGCTTATATTCGGACTTGCACTAATTCTGTCTCGCTATCATTATTATAAAGCAGGGACATAATACCGCCGTTAATGTCCACGTCTTTGCATTCAGCGCAGGGCTTTTCTACTAATCCATTGAAGTTCGTGCAATTCGTATCAGTTTTCATTAACACATTCTTTCAACACGACATTACCGAGACGACTGTGATATTAGTTTAAAAGCAGGACGCCTAATGGTCAATGTACTGAAATATTTTGCAATCGAGTATTCAGCCGAAAATACAATTATTCCCTACTCTCCCTTCACTATAAACCATTCTTTTATCACTCAGATAATATCTGCAAACATTCTTCGTCCTTGCAACACTTCTCTGTTTTGCATTAAACCATGCTAAACCTAAAAGGATTAGTTATTAGGACATTTTACATGTAAATGTACAGCCATTCCTAACTTGTGTAGCTAGATGCTATAAATAGAGATGGTGGGTGCAGAAAGAAATGTACATCTTTTAGCTATCTGCTAGAACTTGCGAGAATAAAAACTTATTTTTGTCGTATATATCTGATAATTAGATGTAGTCGTACCTACTGATTCAAAGAATTTGATGACCACGCACTAATTGTTACTACATATATATATATATATATATATATATATATATATATATATATATATATATATATATATATATATATATATATATGAACTACTTTGAGTGGATGCATGTTTCTCTGTTTAGTACGAAACGTCATTTCAAAAGCAATTGTATGACTCACTTTTTGACTAGATCTTTTGCTATTTCGATTCCGTCCAATTCTGTTACACCTTTTTGAGAAAGCACGTTAAGAATTTCCCTCCTGTAATATAAAATATAAGAATATTTTGCCAATATAATACGATGGAGTGCAGTTAATGTATATAGTATGCATTACTTCAAATATATCCATATCCTGAACTCCTGCAATTTAGTGTGGATCAGAACCATTTAAAATGAGGAACAGATCTAATGGAATAAAATGTTAAAATGCAAAATCAAGACAAAATATTAATCGCATCACTATTACCATATGTGCAACATTAACGAACTCATTATCCGTATCATTCACAAATTACGTTTATTAATATTAGTCTTGTTTATAGGTTTTACCAAACTGCATTACTCATAAATTTGCTATCGTATAAATACGAAAAGGTACTGAGGTATGCAAATATCTCTCTCTCTCTCTCTCTCTCTCTCTCTCTCTCTCTCTCTCTCTCTCTCTCTCTCTCTCTCTCTCTCTCTCTTCTGAAACTGAAGATTGATGCCACAGACATGTAACATAGCAACATTTCTAAATGGAATAGTCTTTATATCATACCCAGTCATCAACAGTTATTATACCAGAGGCACTTCATCAACGAATTGTACTTACTGTCTTTTCTGTTAAAAAAGTTAAACTTCTTGTTTTTAAATTCTGTTTTGAGTCTACCAATCAAACGCTAATATAAATAGGATTTGCGACAGTATATATATATCGCTCTGTTTAAACGTCCAAACAGACTTTTCTGCTATTTTTGTTTGGAATAATTATACCATTGCATTTGAATGGTGTAGTGTACTTACAAATCAAACTTCTTTTTGTGGATAACATTTTCCAAGCTAAGTCTTTTGTTTTCATCCTCAAGATTTTTAATCTTTTTTGCGAGATCTTTCTTCTCCTGGTTTGAGAGTGAACCTTGCGTGTTTTTTTGTGTCTCGTCATTTGATTTCTTCTTTCCAGTAACCCTGTAAAGTGCAAAAAGAGGATTGAGGAGGGTCATGGATGATGGCGTAGTTACCGTTATAAAATAGGATGCAAACTATACTTCATGTAATAAGAAACTACACATTCATTCAACAATATTGTAATGTGTTTGTATATATAAATATATATATATATATATATATATAAATATATATATATATATATATATATATATATATATATATATATATATATATATATATATATATATAATGGTGAATGTATCAGACTATCTTTTTAATAATATTTATGTAACTATAAAACCTTTCATTAATCTTTCTTTCGGAAAAAGAAATAGGATACAAACTATACTTCATGTAATAAGAACCTACACATTCATTCCACGATATCGTGATATATTTTTAATGTGGAATGTATCATCTTTTTAACACTAGTTATGTAACTATGAAATCTTTCGTTTTTCTTACTTTCTGAAATGATATTTGTCTTATTTATTAAACAAAGTATTTGAGTTGTTGCACCATAGCATCAGACTCCATTGTGAAATGCCTGAACAAGTTTAACAGGTTGTCATTCAAAATGGGCCATTTACGTCAGGGATTGGTAATTACTAATGGTTTTGGGTTTTAGTCAGGATTCTCGAGGCAGGACGCTGATAAAAATGTTGTTAAATATTGTTAATAATGGAACAGGTTGAGCTTCTTTTTTGTAATACAACCAAAGGCAATATTTATCAAATTGTGAGTGTTTTATTTGCTTACCTATATTCAAGACTAATGTGAATTGGATCTTAAGGGTAAACTGTTTTAAACTTACAAAAAAGTAGTACGTCTGCATTTAAGTTTTTCAAAAGAAGATTCCAGAAGCATTGAAGGTACAAAATGCATTTTCATATCTATAAATAACATACGTTTCTACTTGCAGACACACTGTGTGACACATATACAGGAAGTTCCCAATAATCAAACAATGTCGTTGTTGGTAGGGTGCGATAAACGTTAAACTGACTTACTGTTTTACACTTGCCATTTCAGTATTGAGATGATAGATTCTCTGCAAATTTAACAAAAGAAAATAGTTATTATATTTCTGAGTGATAACTGAAATACACAATATAGTTTCAAGATAAACGCTTATAGATAAAACACTGAAAGAATGCAATAAACTAGGATTTTCTTTTCTCACTTAAGAAGAAGATCGACATTTGTAAAATGAAAACATATTAAACTATATGATATTTTGTCAAATTTTATGACACGATTGTTACAACGATATTCATGAACAAAACAAATGAAAGACATACTATACTGAAATTTAATTAATGAATAGACTAGCATTTGATTAATATACTACCTCTAACAAACGTCAAAAGCTAATTGATATCGATTTTACTGACACACATGTGACTTAGAATAGACTGAAATTCAATGGACTAACAAATGCTATTAATATATGCTTCATCAGCATCATCATCTTTATTTCCTTCCATATAAGATTAAATAATATAGGAATAAATCATCTGAATACAATGATTAAATAAGTATTAAAGAATAAATAAGTATTATTTTTTAAAAAAAATATAATAATCATTTACAATATCTTACACTATATCAGTCATAGTGTTCTTCAGCTGCATAAGTTGTAATTTTCTGTACCTTATTTGCAGAAGATAGCTGCACACTGCATGACAAAGTATGCTGCATACAAGACGAATAGCTTGGTGTTTTCTTAGTCAATTACCCCTGATGGTAACCTTTTACCTAGAAGATGTTGTAATTGCATCTCATCTTCGGCATTAAATAACGTAAGGTGCAGGTTCAGTGGAAACTTATCCGTAATGCAATCCGAGAATTTGTTTCTAAAATTCGACATGTAAGGACAACTAACATAACAATGAAGTATCAAGTCTGAATAAACACCCCCACATCTAATACACATATCGAGCTGTTTTTGATGAACATCAGCCCATAGTTTAGCTACATATGTAAATACCTTAGTGTGTTGTCTGGTTTTAGCCAACTGCCACACTGAGGCAGGTCGTAAGTATTCGTGTATCGAAGAGAATCTATCAAAATCTGCTTGATTAGACATACCCACTCTCCAGAGCCTATTTTCAAGACCAACAATTTTTGACCTTACAATTTCTTTCCAACTGTGTTTTTTATCTGGAATTTCAGAATGATGCAAATAATCAGTTAGATACCCAAGCAAGTCAAACTTCTTTGAGGTATAATATAAATTTGAAATTAACCTGTAGCTTGACATGCATCCGCTCAAAATGAAGTGAAATAACGCAACGTTAAACACACGTTTAGTATGTACATTGTTAGACATCAAACACAATCTGTGGAAAAACATCAATTTTCTTCTATCAATTTCGGACAGCGCTGATGTCCATTCTAGCATTCCTAGGTCTATGTCTGATCTTGTATGTGTTGGAAAACCTTGTAAATGTTTGGCAAAATACCTCAGAGTTTTATCCAATAAAGCAATGCCACTTTTTTGAAATGTTACACCATAATTCACTTCAATAAAACATTGAATGAACAATTATCTTTCTAATTACATTTGCAGCAACCAAAGGATTTAAACCATTCGGTCTAATGCCAATACCAAACAGACCGTGAAAAGATTTTTTACCTTTATTGCATGCAACGAGTGTTGCGTCATGCGACGTCAACTTTGAGTTAATCCGGTGACCCAGGTGCTGGCAAACATGACGGTCCTAGATACCATTTCATATTTATATAATTCTTGTAATGGGGACCAAAAATGATAATGTATGACTTTGTGACACTAAGCTCTAATCGCCACGTATTACTGTAGTCATATGCTATATCTAAAAGCTTTTTTAGATTGATAGGATATATAGTCAAAAGTGAAATATCATCAGCTAGATTTGGATTTCCCACACCTAAGGATCCAATCGTTGCTCCAAATCCACTATTTTCCAACTGTAGAAACAAGTCATTTATAAATATTGTGTACATCGAGGTTGACAAAACACCACCTTGTTTCACTCCTTGGCCAATTGAGAACCAGTCTGAAAATTGCCCATTGACAAGTCAAATGACTTTTTGTATCAAGAAATGCAGCAAACACCCGTGATCTCATGTTTACATTATATTGTACTGATTGCAACAGCACAAAATTCGCTGTTGTGCAGCCTAAACCTTTTTGGTAACCATGTTCTTGTGAACTGAGTATACTAGAATTTGTACCTTTGAGCCAAGTAACCAATGTTCATGAATAATCTTTTCAAAGGTAATGTATATAACAGGCAGTAAAGTAACAGGCCTGTAACTTTCGAGGGAGTTCTGTGATTATCTGTTACCTTTGTACAGTGGTATTACTATACCATTTGTGCAATCTACAGGTATGTAACATTGATCAACCATCCGAGTAAATAAAATTGTCATACATTCGATGACGTTGTCGCTGCCATAGATTAAATGTCCATTGCCAATTTGATCATGTCCCGATTTTGATTTCTTTAGACTTTTAATGATTTCTCTTACTTCGTTTACACTGATACTGGTCTGTAAAGCCTCGATATGGCTTAATCCGTTCTGTAGACCACGATTTAAATCTCTCTCTATAAGTTCATTAATGTTTCCATCAAAACTATGGCTAGGATTCGGCGTGTGAATGTCCTCATAGTATCTGCCAAAGCCATTTGCGATGGAAGCATCATCACGAACACAAACTCCATTAGTTGATAGTTACTGACAAAAATTTATATTGTTTCCTCTCTTAGCGTTGATCATTTTCCAAAAGTGTCTTACATCACATTCCTGTGCTTTTTCAATTTATTCATACACATCCCCCATATATTTTTCCACAGCTAGTTTTTAAACGTTTCTAAAGTCTATCTTCTTATCATTATATTCTCTGTAAAAAATATATTGATTACCCCTCTGTATTCCTTCATTTATCCAAGTGTAATATCTTATAATCATTATTATGTGTGATAGATTTTATTGAATTTAGCACAAGTATACAATTGCGTTTTTCCCAGACTTTATTCCACGCACACCCTTGCAAGTTTTCATGTCTTATTCTATCGAAAAAGTTAGTTGTCATCAGGCTTAATTATTCATTTGAATATTAGTGGATATTTTCTAACATATTTCAAGACAGCTTCTGTTAACGCTGTGTGACAAACGAATAATTGTTTTGAGAACCAGTTTTGTTGTTGTCTCACCTGCGGATGTGCCTTCCACATCACTTAAACCATGAGCCTCTCTCTCTCTCTCTCTCTCTCTCTCTCTCTCTCTCTCTCTCTCTCTCTCAAAAGTTTGGATTTTACTGCTTCCTGTCCCAGCTGTGTATATCTTCAGTACAGTTCCCGTACGATTGCTTTGTCAGACCGCTATCTCACATGTCAACTTCATAACCATTTTAGATGCACATGGTGTTAAACATTGCAGAAGTCCTGTGTTTTTATATTTTAACCTACATACTAGCGTTAAAGTTAAATCTCGTTCACGTGAAGTATAACACAACCACTTGCATTTATTAATGTGATAAGTAATATAGGGGGTATTCCTTGGTATAAAAAGTACTAGTAGCACAAGCGTAGAATCCTCTCTTTTGCTATTTTATACGAGATAGCGACCGGAACAAATAAAAATAAATATTTGTGAAGAAAGTCATTATTTCTCACGGTGTTAAAATCAAAGTAAAGATTAGCCGATACACCGCTATGGTTTTACTGCTTGGTGAATCTGCTTAATGGGAGGCTACTCAAGTTAACTTCAATATCAGTTGCCAACGTTTTAGTATTTCTATAGAAGTATAGCGCTGTTACTTACCGCTTCAACTGACCGTTTATGGTCACGTAGCCGTTGTTGTTGTCGCAGAACGGTTACCTTGTGTCGTAATGACTGGGTCTTTTTCAACGGTAAAAGGCTATATTCTGCATTTCAAAATAACGTGGGCTCCTTGTAACAAACAAGATGAACTAGACGCATTAATTTACTTCCTTGACGACTGTATTAGAAACGAGGCTTTCCACGAACCAAGTTAGATAAACAGAGGAGGTTATATTTTAAGTATCAAACCTAGTGCAAATCGTACGAATATATTACTTACGAAATAACGTAACGAAAGATAACTTGTGAATCGGTATCGATCTGTGATAAAAAAGTGGAAGCTTATAAATTAAACTTACTACCACACTTAGAGAAAGTGTATTGTAATATCAGATATAACGTATATACCAGTCTTTATGCCTCATGTGCAGTGAATGAAAGGTCTTATATTATTCCTAAACTGTCGCTGATACAGTGTGGTAAGGTATATACTTCCGTCAATGCACCCGTCCATCCCGTTCCGTTCATTACCGTTACCCTGTATACATTGACACCATATATATATATATATATATATATATATATATATATATATATATATATATATATATATATATATATATATATATATATATATATTGACATATAGAAAGTGATTCTACTTCGGTAAGTAATTTTAGCGGGATGGTTAGATGACAATGAAGGCCGAAGATTCAGGATACAGTCTAAACTGTACTGACTGAGGAAGAGTGACAATCAAGGCGTTTAATCCTGCATGATGGGGTGGGTAACGGGTTGAAAGGGGAAACACGAGGTTGGGTGTGTCGTACGACACATGGGAGTTATATATTTCTCCATTTTTTAATGCGAACATATTTGATGGCTACCATATCTATGTTTATCATTTCTTTTACAAAAGAAGAAATTCTTAAGATACAAGCTCTGACACAGACAACAGTAATAGAGGTTATTTTAGGATAACCACCAGTAATCTATAAATGTACATAATTTGCAGATCAGTTGTAAAGAGTAAGATTAAATGTACATATCACGTTTATTATGACGAATATTATTCAAACCAAAATGAATAATTCTGACAAGGCATGGATGTCTTTAGTTTTATTTATTTATCTGCAATTTGATCGCTAGCTTATCTTTATCTTGCAACGTAATTTCTACATTTGACACAATTCTTAGTGTTCTTGGCCCAGAAAATGTAAGACTGTCTCCTAATTTTCTTTGATTTTGTTTGCAATAGCTAAACAACTATATTTCATAACAAATGTTGTATGTATGACTTAAAAACGATTATTAACTTAAAGCTTGTGTTACTTTTAAGGGTTGGTTTATATTTCTAGCTCTATAATGTAACAATCAATTAAATTCAGATCTCCACTGACGTAGGTGAACACCTGACCGCCACCGCTTAAGGGGTCATGTTCTGGTGACCTTTGTTTTATCTAATGGAAATGCAGCTTTAAGAAATCTGAAAATGAATCACATCATTCCCTACACATTGATGCCCTTCATGCATACTAATCAGCCTCACATACATCAATATATAACACTTCATATGGTATATATAAATTTTATTATTTTTTAAAATGGAAAATGAGAATTCAGCGTCTCCACATCAGTCCCCATCCCTTCTCCCCACCAGTGGTAACTCTTGATTAGCCAAAGAATGTGGTTTAAAAATCACTTAGTTGTAAGTTATATAATCAGTTAGATACATTTTCTAAGAGTGCGTTCCGATTATGTAACGAATGATTAAGAATAACAATATATGTTCCAGATATAATTACTATAAAATGAGTTGCCCCTACTAAGTGTTTAAATGACATGCTTATCGTCGATCAATAATGCTATTATTTAGTGACGATCAGTCACATGTGATACAAATTGTTGTGCCAGAATGAGTGTACATGATGTTGGTCAAGATTGTTCTAGCCGATATAGAGGATTAGTTACGTTAAAACGTAAGTGTGCATAACAACCTTCATTCTATGTAATTTCCACTGGAAGCCGCCTTGAAACGTCTAGGGGCATGTATACGAGGGTGTTGACACATACTGCGTTCATTTATTAATCGTCTGAAATAGACATCATACACCTGCAATTACGTTGTTGTTTATATCGTGACGCGTTGTCAAAGCAAATTGTATGTTTACATTTGAGGCGATTAAGATATACGAGTGCGGTGATTGTACACGTAAACAGAGAGGCAGACAAACAACAACACCGTTAAGGCACTACGAAACTTGATTTGTCATTCATTGTTTCACTTTATTCGAAGGATAACATGCACTCAGTGTAGACAATAGTTAACAGTAGTTAGAATGTTTGAAACGCACTAAATTTGCCTATTCTCTAACTGATTGAAGTAATGCTGAAATATTTATATATTTTTTATTAAACAACAATAGAAACCCTATGAGAACATATATTATTATATTATTATATTCGTTTGGTTGGGGAGGTGAATTAATAAGTTTACGTTGTCACCGTCCTTAACAATTTCAATGTGTTATGCCGTCCACTGCTGTGTTAATATGAAGCCGATTACATGTCTTAAAAGCCATTTTGTCGTGAACGACACATGGTACTAAAGATGTTGAAAAATGGAAACCAGCCTGGAAATGGGTGAACATAAACTAGAATATACGTAGTTTTATAAGTTATATTGAAATAAAAATAATCTTTTGAGTGCTTATTCTAGTTATAAGTGAAAAAATAGAGACATTGTTTTATTGATAGAATTTCAGTTCTTTAACAGTCTTGAGTATAGAAACACTCATTACTAAACTTAGCACTTGACTCTGGTGCGGAATTGAAAGCATATGTTTCATGCAGGTCCAGAAAATGCCGCAGCTTATATCCTGTCCTCTACACAGAAGCTGACTTCTAGGTTTCATCTATACTGATAAATATAGGTTTGATCATGATAACTCAAAACTTTTAAGTTGCTGAATATTTAATATCATTGTGTTTGCATAGGTTTACTCTGGGCACTGAATATGTACTGCGACTCCTAAATATGCTCACATGGCGTTTGGTGGATATACACAAAACAACCGAAACGAATAATGGGAGGTAATCAAAAGAATTGAATGTAGAATCAAAGAATTTTGCCGTCCCTTGTTGAATGTCCTGAGCAGGTTTTCCTTGACTACTTTTTTCATCGTCCTCGTAAGAATATAGTAAACTGAACGAAGCGAGTAGAACATCTAATACAAGTATCACTTGACGCGAAGAATGCGCTTTATTTGGTTTGTTCTAACGGCACTCTTGAGTGTGTTATTTGTCTGGCGATTCGACGAGGACCTCTCTAGCCATCGGAGGGTTGGAGGGTCTGGTTCTGTTCTGTGCGCGCGTAGGTGGATGATGAGGCTAACCCTTGCATGGAATATTTGTTTGCATAAAAGACAGGTTCTGCATTGGACATCTCCAGGAGGGTTGATGACACGTGCTTTTCTGGTTTGCATCTTCATTTCTGCAGCTACAGTCCTGCTAGATTAGCTCAACTTGGAGCTTTTATGCACGGAGGAACGCCAAGTGATTCGATCGCTTGCAGGTTGTTCGCAGGAATAAATGTTTATGTTGAACGCTTTCAAGTCAGCTTTCAGATTATCCTTGAAGCATTTCTTCTGTCCTCTGTGGGATCGCTGTCACTGTTGTAGCTCGCCATGGACGAGTCTCTTAGGCAGCCGGTCGTCTAGCATGTGTACAACATGTCCAGCCCAACAAGGCTGGCACTGCTTCAGAATGATATGGATGCTGGGGAAACCTGCTTTTGCGAGTACCTCAATGTCATGAACCTTGTCTTGATACTTGATGCTGCAGAATTTTTCCTGAGGCCTGTTGTGTGAAAGTCGTTAAGCTTCCTGGTATGGCACTGGTACACCGTCTACGTTTCGCATACGTAAAGTAGTGTTGGAAGCACAACTGCCGTTTAGACATTTAGTTTGGTCTGGATGCTGACGCAATTTCTATTCCAGACGTTAACATACAATCTGCTGAAAGGTGCGTAGGCTCTGGAAATGCGAAAGATCACTTCGTCGTCATACGGGACGCTATACAGAGGCGTAGCTAGAGTGTTTGGCGCCCGGGGACAATATTCATCACTCCCCCGCCCCCCATCAACTCTGAAATTCATTATTTTCATCAATGAAATTACCATTACCCGTTATAACCAAATTTCAAAGCCCATTTTGGCGCCCCCCCCCCCCAGTATGGCGCCCGGGGACATATGTACCCCCCTGCCCCCACCTAGCTACGCCTCTGACGCTATATGACAGTGTGCCGTTAAGGCATATGAAGCGGTTCGCTACTTTGAGTGTTTGGCTGCTGGAGTTGATGCTGGGCTTAACGTGGGCGTTTCCAGAGGCCGGCTGATGCAGGAATTCAGTCTTCTTGGTACTGATGATGAGACCAACGATTGTACAGAAGCTGTAGAACTTGTCAGCGGTGCATTGCAGGTCGGCTTCGTAGCAAGCATTGAGGTCGCAGTCATCATCAAATACTCAATTCTTGATATTCTCTGTAAAAATGTTAGTTTTCCCTTGATGCCTCCTGGGATTAAATTGTTTTCCATCTCTACGGTTACCTGATGCCGACTATTACCTCTCCGTCTCTGAAAGCGTTAGTCAGAATGGCGGATAACACTATACTGAACAGTGTCGGTGCCAGAACACAATCCTGCTTTTGACGCCTTTGGTTACTGGGAATGGCTCAGATGTCTCACCATTGTCCTGGACTCGTGCTTCCATACCATCGTGGAAATGCTGCACCATGGATATAATTTTTCTTGGGCATCCGTACATGGTGATTATCTTCCACAAGCGTTCTCTCTGAACAATATCAGTGGCCTTTGTCATGTCGACGTAGATGGAGAAAGGCTTAGCGTGTGGCCATTGACATTTTTCTTGTAGCTGTCTCGCAGCAAACACAATGTTTATGATCCTACGTTCTTTTCGGAATCCACACTGGCTTTCTGGCAGTAATCCTTGGTCAAGGTGCGTAGCGAGGCGGTTTAGTATGATTCTGGCTTGTAGCGTTTCTGAATTTGAGCGTAGGGATAAACCACGGCGGTTTTAGCAGGCCTGTCGGTTCTCTTTGATTTGGATAATTATGGTTGATTGTTTAAGCGTCTATGAATTCCTGGGAGATCATCATATTCAATAAGCAGACAAGCATATATTGCATATGGTGGAATCATTAGCTGCTGACAATTTACAGACTTGTTGTCGACGCTTTTGGTGTTTTTATGTTGCTAGTATTTTTTGCTGATGTCATTTGGTTTTACAATAGTGATTTTCTATAGGGTTGCAATGAGCAGACGCAAACCAAAATAGGTAATAATTTTAACACGTGAGATTTTAATGCAATACAATATTATTATATGTACACACAAATATTTGAATTTAATTTCCACAGATTCATGTTTATTATGCAGGTAATACACAATAAATCCATGTAATCACAAGCATAGACTGAAGATGATGTTCTCATTCAGTTAGAAAGGTCTTGTCACGAAGCTTTGCTTCTTCCTGTCACACGAGATAATTTGTTCAAGCGAAACGCATGGCCCCTTTCATGGCTCACTCATGTTCAATTTGTCATATGCTGGTCGGAAGGCTTTTTATCAGTTGAAAGTAAGAAAAAGATTTTCATCAATAACGTGTTTCATTGCATGTATCACAAATTATTTATGAGTGCTTTAAAGTGACACAATGTTTCATAAATAAATATTTTTGCTGGCTCTATCCGTTTTAATCTCCTGTATCCAAAATCATAATGTTAGGACACAAACAAACAGTAAACATCAGCATATGTAACTGAAATATATTACCTATTAGTAATGTAACTGAAATATATTGACTATTAGTAATAGGTAATGTAACAAGTATATCACCTATTAGTAATATCACGGAAATATATTACCAATTAGTAATATAACTAAAATATATTACCTATTAGTAATGTAACTGAAATATATTAACTATTACTAATCTAACTGAAGTATATCACCTATTAGTAATATCACGGAAATATATTACCAATTAGTAATATAACTGAAATATATTACCTATTAGTAACGTAAAGGAAATATATTACCTATTAGTAACGAATGTTACTCTATTTAAACTTACTTCTTACACACACAATTATGACTGCCACTCTAGTTCGTCTTACCTTCTACATACACAATTATGGCAGTCACTCTGGTTCGACTTACCTCCTACATACACAATTATGGCTGTCACTCCGGTTCGACTTACCTTCTACAAACACAATCATGGATGTCACTCTGGTATTGCTTCAGTTGCTGTTCTATCCTTTAAAAGACGGAACAGAAGAGAATATTGAGAAGCGTTCTTTTGTTGTGTGTGTGTTGTTTAGAATGAAATTGTCTGATATTCAAACAAACTAGTGTTCTGACCACATTTAATAAGAACATTATCTTTCTGTAAAGTGTTTCACAAAATGGATAAACAGATTGATTTGAAAATATTTTTTTTAATTTCCGAGAGGATCATATTTTTTAATAGATATACTGTTATTAATATAATTGATGCAAATACTAAAGAAGAAGACGAAGAAAAAAAAAACGGTTATAGCGGGTAAGGCTGGTTGGCGGTTATTCGGATTTACAAGCATAGCGCTAAAGTCTTTAATATGCACAGACAATTAATTCAAGCCCCGATTGGCTGTAATGTTAATATTTGGACAGATTCTTATACTTGCGTGGTAAGTTCTGTGGTAAGACTGGCAGCGCTGACAAGAGGAGGGTGGGGCCACCGGGGATGTATTCCTAAGGGTTAACAACTCTTTTTTAATTTTATAAAAGAAACATTTTGCTAGAACAACAACTAGGAGAAGACCGGGTGTTTCATACCCCAGTGCCCGTGATCGCTCTCTACGGCCTTGAAGACTGTCAAATCTACGGTGACTGGAATTTGTGTATATCTTGTTTGAAAGAAATATCTTGTTTAAACCAAATTAAATCTGATAGATAATGTATTAGAGGATTATGGACCGATTACAGAGACATTTTTGATTCTAGTGGCTATCTACGGTGACTGGGTAGTTCGGTCACTTTGACGGTTTATTTCAACTGAAAGAACTTTTTAAAAAAAAAAACATGCGAAATACAAATAGAAGTAGACACAGGTACAGTACATAGGCATGATGATGCTTTTTGTTTCGTCTTTGGTGAATTAAAGAGGTATTTTACGAATTCCTTCGGTAACTAGAAATATTTGCTAATGCAACCACGTGTCTGTAACGCACAGCATTGCATCAGTTTATAGTTAGTAAGCATGGATACTCACTTCTTAAGTGCCTCAACATAGACTTGCCGGTAGTCTAGTTCCACCACATTTTGCCCCTTCCAGTCCAGCTGCATACCAACCCTCTTCCTGAATGATAATGTTGTTTCTTAATTATTCCAAACGACTAACTCATTGAATTATTTGGATATTACACTATCTCCTTAGACTCTATCCTAAAGCGAGAAATATTTTATAACGAATAACAATCAGCAAGTAAATAACTGGACAAACGTTGGTTTAAGAGCAGTGATTAGATTTGGTTTTATAAGCTAACAATCGTCATATGGTTCCTAAAGAAATCCTACTGAATGTATTGATAGGTTTTGTTCACGGTCAAATCAGAGAAAGACAAAGATAATAGTAGCGCAACCAGAATAGTAATTCAACATCTATTTTTATTTTGACGTACTTCAAGACATTTTTAAATTTGTTTTATCATAATATATAAAAAGGTTAATACCATGCTTAGGAAATCGAAGAAATATTATTTGTTTAGAAAATACCGAACTCTCTTGAATTTAACAAATAAATGTTTCTCCTGCTCATGAACGTCTCGTCAAATCACCTGATGTTGGATTTTTTTAAATACAATTAATAACATTAAATATTCAATGAAATGGCACACTCTTTTTTAAGTCATGTGTTAATCTGAACTAACAGGGCAATTATAGTAATACAAATATAAATGCCACAATACATGTCTATGTATCCCCGAAGATTGCCTGCTTCTCTCAAGAGGTTTTCTTTATCCTGTTGAATTTCAGCAAGGTCTGCTTCCAGTAAATGGATTCTCTGGACACTGGCGATAGAAAAGAGTATATACATATATAGCTTCACACGCAAACCTGGTGTAATACATACTGTTTATCAGGGCTGGTTTCCACGACAAAATATGTACCGCGGTATTTCTGTACATACTGCGACAAATGACACACTAAACCATAAGTATATTCAAGAGAAACAATTTAGTGTTATGGGCCAGGGGCCTGACACAATCTCTGAGTTCCGTTTGCCAATAGGCAGCACCAATGTCTTTGTCTGACATATAGAAGAATAACACCTTGTTATATCTATATTATTGGAAGAAAAAAAATATGATCTAAAAAAAATAAAAATATTGGAGCTGAAAAAAAATTCACAGCCTTTACCACCGCCACCCCACCAAACAAATTACATTTTCCGTACCTTATGGTAGAATAATTTGATATGTAAATATTTTGTAATGCATACGTTGCAATATAAAAGACGTCACAAAAACTGAATGATTAAGTTTACAATATAGCTGATAGCGTTTTGACATTAGAGAACTTGTTGATGAAAGCAAGAAGTATTGATACTGCCATTTAGTATGTATGTATGTATGTATGTATGTATGTATGTATGTATGTATGTATGTATGTATGTATGTATGTATGTATGTATGTATGTATGTATGTATGTATGTATGTATGTACGTACGTACGTACGTACGTATGTATGTAAAGTAGTTTCAGTACTGTGGCAAGGGCGATATGCAGACTACATTGCTAAAAAGACTGCTTGAATTCGGAGTTGGGTTAGAACAACTGTTTCTAAAAGTTTGTATATGAACGGGAGATTAGAAACTTGGAGGTAGTTCTTTAAATCGTTAAATTAGAGTGTTGCTTTCTTCAGCAGGGGCATTACAATAGCAGTTTTGTAAAATGATGGGAGTTCCTCGGATGAGACAGGAGTATTAATAACATCAGTTAGTAAAGACAATATTAGATTTAAGTACTCAAACAGCAGTGATGTTGGAACTGGATCACGTTCACATGACTTTAATGCACTCTTTATCAAGATTATCCATATGAAATCCATAGAGACAGGTTCAAATGCTGCTATGAAAGCCTTAAAGGTCAGAGAAAGCCTTTTATCAATGACTCCTGCTCCATAAGTTTCTAAATCAATATCGAAAACTTGCTCCATGCAGATTCTAGGGTTCCCCTTGAATTCGTTTGTGTGATTACACTGTAATATAGACTTTTAACTCATCCAATTCAAGAAATTAAAAAATTACTTTATTGTATATTACTTCCAATGAATGGGATGTTCCTTTTTATGCACTTAAACATCTTATTGTACCGCATGATGTATGAATATGTATCATGGGCCGTAGTCTGTATATTAAATAAACACTATTGGCAGCCATCCATACTTTACTTATGTGAAGGCTTGTACATCGTTATATATATATATATATATATATATATATATATATATATATATATATATATATATATATATATATATATATATATATATATATATATATATATATATATTCTCACTATTTGTCTTCCTTTTATTATATTTGACACGATTTTAAACCATTTAATCGCTTTTTTAACCGAGTGCCGATTTAAGGACTTCCAGGGCTCTAGGAACTAAAAAATGTTATGGTGCCCCTCCCCCGCACCAAATTAAAATTCAAAACTGAAAAAGGTGGAGAAATTATCAGTGTTGCCATCATTCCAAATCAAAATACTCAAACATGCAGATCTAAACGGTCATACATAGTTCAGTCAATTTTATCATCAACATTTAATTTGATATTTTTTGGAGCCCTGTTGGACTGATGCCCGAAGCACTTGCGTAGCATTCTTAATGTATAATCCGGCACTGCCAGAATATAAAAGTCAGCGAGCTCCGAATTCGACTGACTTAGATGTATGGAATTAAGATGATTGAGAAGTAGATGCTTCGGAAGACATAGATTAACGTATACATACTCTCATGCACTGACCAACATGTAATTGGGCTTTCACATTAAACATTAGCTGCATCAGAGAGACAAGTCTTTGCATTCATGTATAAAATGCAATTTATTTACGGTTCGTAGCTCAATCATTTCAAGCTCATCAGTGAGAGAAATATCAATTGCAATGTATGTAAATATTCGGCATTTATTGAAAATGTTCCTCTTTTTACAATACTATTACCGATGTCATTCCCACTTACTACAGAACAATATAACTTTAGCACCTGTTTTCATCTTCTTACAAATCGTGAGGTGTGACATAATTTCTGCATGAAATTACGATCATAAAAATGACTTGAACATTTTCCTTATTTTTTTTTTCCATTCAGCATCTTCATGTGAATGGTCAGAAAATTAAAATGTTATCATTCGAATCGTTTTCTTCACATAGAAAGCGAGAAGTGCCTTTTTCTTAAGGTTTGTGTTGAGGACCACGCATAATCGATTGACACATAAGTCATTGGTTCTACGAATACTGTTCCTCTCAGTATCCTTTGTACCAGTCCATATCATTCATATCTCTATTTCCATCCATCTCTCACATATACATTAAATTCATTACACGCCAAAACGATATGTAACGGAATATCGGATATCATAAATCCCATTGCTTGGTCCTTACGACATTAAAAATAATATTTTAGTTCGATTATGACGAAATTTATATGTATGGATATAACTGGGGTGGGTGAGACACATGGATTTCTGTCGATTTGGAATGAATTACAGATTGATAGATAGGTGAAACGTGTATTCCAATTTAGACGTTCTCGCTTAATACTTACGTATTAGTTTCCCACAAAAGGTATTTCATTATTTTCTCTGAGGTTAACTGATTTGAAGATGGAAGAACTCGACCCACCCCCACCGTCCATTTTGCGCACATCAACCTGAACGTTCCATATAATACGTTTTCTTCAAGGCAAGATTGCTAAAATACTTAAATGCATGAGCTTCCCACCCCCCATACCCCACCCCCGGGCACTATTAGGGTTCCACGCCACAAATTCCTGGTCTATTTGTTTACAGACACACACACTTCAGCGACAATTTTGGATCCGCAGCTGTGAAATATTTTGAAACTGAACGACAAATCATATGAAAGAAATCAAGGTATACAGAATTAATTATAGCGAATTATAAAGATACTGTAACACCAGACACGCTGACCTGGATTCGAATCTCCGTAGAGTACGAATTAGAAAAAGTCTTCAAACTGTATGATAGTAATTCTTGTATATTATGATACGTATATTTGATTTAAATCAAATATATTTTGTTTGTCAAATTCAAATTTGACATTTTGGGTTTAAATTCGTTAGTTGGGAGAGATTTTCTAGAAAATGGATGACCTATTTACTTTATGTACTAACAACAGAGTTAACCTTATTTACTGAAATGCTTCAGAGTCTAAACAAAGCTTTTAAAATGATTGGTTGATTCCAAAGACATTAGAGCTTTATTTTAAAATGATTGGTTGATTCCAAGGACGAAATGGAGTAAAGTATAAACATCTTTCTAATTTTAGTTGGGTCATATGGTATTTACGTGGCTACTTGAACGTAGGTTTGTTCTGATGGTTTCTAGAATATCCTGTGGCCCCTTGTTTACGTAAAAAACAGAGATATAAACCATGTTTTAGGAGAGAGCTATTGAGTAGAAGTTGGGCTTTTATAATATTAAGTTGTGTCATCTTTTTGAGATATTTTTAATTACCGTGTACTCGAAATTGTGTCATTTCGTTTGGAGCAAGAGGAGTTATTTTATTTATCTCGAAAAGAATACATGCTCATAGATTTTCACTTGGATTATTATAAAAAATCAAGAACTGAATAAATCACGTGACATCGTCGTCCATATTGGATAACATCGTCAAGATTCGAACCGGGAACTATTAGGACATTTATTTATCAGGACTCTTGCAATTCCACTAGTGGATTATATTGTGAATTCTTTTGGATTAGTTTTGGACTTGATTCTCTAAAACCGTAAGTTTATTTATTTTCTTTTTTAAAAATATTTGTACTCAATGAATTGTTTGTTAATTTTTACAAGCTTGTTATTTTTATTTCTTTCTATGTTGCTGCTTATTCGACCCTAAGCACGTAACAACTAGTACACACACACACACACACACACACACACATATATATATATATATATATATATATATATATATATATATATATATATATATATATATATATATATATATATATATATATATATATATATACAGCATCCTGGCAGATACCTTCCTAAATCAACTCAATTCTAACCTATAACCTATCCGTTAGACGTATATTCATCAATCCACCCATTAAATCCATACACACATGCACATAAATATACACTTACATTCAAGGTATTTTTAAAGAGAATACAATATGGCATTGACTTCTTCATGTGGATATGTAATTAATGCAGAAAAAGAAGAAGAAAAAAAAGACAACCTGTCGAGCATAGTGCAGTATAAATGTATATGAAATTTATCTAATTAATCTCTCTCTCTCTCTCTCTCTCTCTCTCTCTCTCTCTCTCTATATATATATATATATATATATATATATATATATATATATATATATATAATAATAATAATAATAATTATTATTATTATTATATTATTATTATTATTATTATCTGGGTGAGACATCTTGTCTAAGTAATTTCGAAAAGAAAAAGAAGAAAAAATTGTATAGTATAGTGCATTATAAGTGTATGTAAAACTTATGTTACTAATCTCTCTCTCTCTCTCTCTCTCTCTCTCTCTCTCTCTCTCTCTCTCTCTCTCTCTCTCTCTCTCAATATAAATTATAATAATTACTGTCTGGGTGAGACATCTTGTCTACGTAATTTCGACACGAAAGGGCATGAATACATTCCAATAACTGAAATTGATGTAGCCAGTCGCTCCCTTTACATAAACACATCATCATCATCATCATCATCATCGTCATCATCATCATCATCATCATCATCAATAGCAATAACAACATCAGTAATACTAATCATCATCATCGGTTTTCATTATTAACACCATATTAACAAGTATGCAAAACAGCACAGTTGTCAGCTGTCTTATCGAATATTGCATTCACAGTCATTGATGAAATAAACAATATGGAAAATACTATTAAAAAATTAAGTTAATGTTTGTAAACAAGCATCTCTCAAAAGCAAGACAATGTTGAATGGAGTACATATAATGCCATATATGACTGGTAGGGGTTGATTCTTGATTTTATTTTGCTCCAGTGGAGTTCTCTTTTCGATGTGCATACTTATTTTTTCATAAACTGCTGACACATTTTTCTGTTTTTCATAAGCAGTTGTAAAATGTTACATATATACTGGACATATATTCACTCTAAAATTTGTTGGCCTAGCTATGTGTTTTAGATGATAATTTTTACATTTGCGATAAATACGTTAAGGAGACCTGTATTTACTGTTGACCAAGTACATGTATGTTTTAATCCTGTTAAAGGTGATAATGCTTTGCTTTTGAAAGCGTCTTTACAACGGGTATGAGCATGTACATGATGTGTTGACCTATATGTGTGTTCAGTCATTGATTGCTTGAAAGAGTCATTATACACCTGTGATTGCATTACTGTATATATCGGGAGTAGTTGTCAAAAGAAATTATGAGTATACCCTTAGATAAAAGTGGAGCGAATGTGTGTGTTTATATATATATATGCAAAACAACACACACACACACACACACACACACACACACACACACACATATATATATATATATATATATATATATATATATATATATAAGAGAGAGAGAGAGAGAGAGAGAGAGAGAGAGCGAGAGAGAGAGAGAGAGAGAGAGAGAGAGAGAGAGAGAGCTTTCAGCCCCTGTACGTAATGCGTAACATCGGTACGTAAGTCACTATTGTAGTCAGACCCTAGATGCACAAAGACGTACTCTTAGCCTGGAGAAGAGTTTAGATTGTTTAAATTTAATTTTTTAAATCCATTCAAAATCTTCCTATCCTCTATTAGATTGAAATAATGCTAACATATTCTAATTTAACACCCTGATAAAAGATATGGCAAAATATTCTCAGTGGTTGATCGTGTCAGTTCGTCAAATCACTGAAGTCTCATTACTACATTGCACAATACCCATATATGTTGCTATCAACTGTGGTATGCCGTTATATAGGTCACGCATGAATCCCTGCATTATTCGGGTATACCCTCCATGGATTTGTTTTCTTTAGCAGATACATATCAAAGGAACGAAATAGATAATGGGAGGTAATGTAAACTAACGAATGTAGAAGCTTGACATTTTGCTGTCCCTTGTTGAATCCTTCAAGTGGTCATCGAAATTCCATTAGTCATCCAAGTAAACGACAATTGAAACTTTTAAGGAATCTAGTCTTCTAAATAAGTGAGGTAAATAACTCTATTGTCTGCAACATATTGCACTTCTGTATCTCTTTAAGCACTGAATAACGTTACTGAGGCATCAATCAGGCAGCCAAGCCCGTCTTTCTCGGGCATGCGTAGAACCTGCAACCCATGGATTACAAGTCTAACGATTTAATAACTGAGCTATTGCGGGTCTCCTAAAATAATCCGAACATCTTTGAAATCAATCAATGATAATATATTAAACTAATATAAGGTATGTTTTTTTTTTAACTGTCTATTTTTCGTCTAATAACACTAGAGGAATCTTTATAAATAATGATAATAGTGTTGCTCTTCCCTTCGTGTGTTCAATTCGCTATAATGCATGTACACTAAATAATAAAGGAAAACCTGAATATATATATATATATATATATATATATATATATATATATATATATATATATATATATATATATATATATATATATATATATATATATATATATAGAGGGAGAGAGAGAGAGAGAGAGAGAGAGAGAGAGAGAGAGATACTCAATACTCAATTCAGATAAAGAACTCGGCTCTCCCCAAAAGTTTAAATAAAATATAAAAAAATTATTCATATTATTATATTCATATGTAATTTTTTCTATTGTAGAAGAAATATTTCCAAGTATACAAATAAATCACCAGAACAGTAAATTAAATAGAAAGTCAATACTATTTTCGGCAGCTTTCTCATTCAAACATATCTCGTTAAATAAAACGTTTACAATTTGTTTATTTAAATATTGATCCAGTTATTCAGTTTGCTTAGTGTCTTTCCAACTAAATATATTCTATGAAAATGTAAAGTATTGACTTTTAATGAATAAAGTACAAATTAAAGGTTTTGCTAAATCAGTAATCATCTGAGAAATGATGCACCATTGTTACATTTTTATCATGTTCCAAAGAATAATTTAGGTTCTTCTTATTAGTATTTTTCTATATCACTCAGTATGAGTATTGATCAGGATCGTTTTCATCTGGTATTGTTTTTCTTTCCTTTCATTTTTCTTACCATGATTTTTCTATGTTTCTTTCAGCTTTATCTTTGACTTTGCTAGCTCCAGCTGCCGGTTTGAAACTTCCATGGCATCAATGAAAATGAATTGTAGATTCACAACATGAATGCACTGATCGCACTTTGATCATCTTACATATGATTTGTCAAGTCTCTCTCTCTCTCTCTCTCTCTCTCTCTCTCTCTCTCTCTCTCTCTCTCTCTCTCTCTCTCTGTGACGTGGATATGAGGAAAAAGGGCATGGGGATGTGGGGTGTGAGACAGATAGAGAATCTGCGACTGATAAAACTCTTGCAATCTGACCTTGCACCACGTACTACCAACAAGCCGTAGTCGTAACGGCGTGTGTACATTCTCTATGAGATTTAAATACACAGTTCACAAAAACCAATGATACAACTTTGCAATGTACTGTACATTTCTTGGTGGGGGCAGGGGGGGGGCACACATAGTGAAACCTATTTCAATGTTTTGCTTGGGGGGAGGGTATTCTTTGTTTCTCTGTTCATTGTTTTTTTGTTGGTGTTTTGTTATTATTAGTTCTTTTAAAAAAATATGTATATATTAGGATGCTAAACCAGTGTGTGTGTGTGTGTGTGTGTGTGTGTGTGTGTGTGTGTGTGTGTGTGTCATATAGCTAGATGTATGCAGTGGGGTAAAATATAGTGATGTCTTGCAGTGGGTCATTATGTCCCACCCAGTCACAATATCCTGAGAGCAGGCTGACTAGTCCTAACACTCCCTTCTTACTGCTGATTGAGGGAGCCAGGAGTGGCAGAGTGGTCTAAAGCGCTCTCCGTTACGGATCATTGCTATTTCACCTCTGTCTGCGTGGGTTCGAATCTCAGATTCGGCCAATGTTGGTATGTGAGAAAGCTTTCCAGTAGCTTCTCGTGGGTCGGTGAACTTCCAGGGTTTTTCCTGGATTCTTCCTCCACCATTAACACTGGCCGCCATGTATAGCCTATAGTGTGCTGAAAAATGGAGTTAAACACTACAACATCAACAAGAACAACTGCTGATCGTCTAGCCAGGGGGCTGCTAGTTTAATTTATATTAGTCTTTGGTATATCTCGGCCGCGATGAAAATCGCGACCTCCCGCATCCGAGACGGACGCTATGTCCACTTTAACCACGAAGTATTTGGTTCTCAAACATATTATTTTCAAAAAAATTATATGAAGGCCGCTTCCCCACCCCCATTTCCATCTTTGTGTCAGAATGTATCGGTTGTTCAAGCAGAATAATAAGCCGTTTCAAGAAATGTATGGATAGACAATACTATAATATGATTTATGGTATGTCACACACTCCCTGATCACCACCCCTTCCTCTTTCCCTCGCCATCTTTCTTTAACTAGACCATCGTAGAAAAATCAGTGAAAACAGAGTGAAGCGAATTTTGTCCGAATTTTTATGAAAAACTTTTATGAAGAACGTTTCCTCATAAAGTTATAGATGTATTAAATTTGGAATCCGGAATGATAGAGAGAAGAGATGATCGAATGAGCTCCTTAAAGAAGGTGTCACTACGATAATGTCATACAGCTACATCTGTAATTAAAGAGAACAGTCTTTCTAGCTTCTAATTGCGAGGAATTTTATTTAAATAATCAACACACATATATTACTACATTCTAGAAACACATCAATAAAAAAATTATATTCAAGATACATGAAAAAAGTACACTTTATTTTTATGCTTTCCAACTTCATTCATTTGTATAATTTCTGCATTTTAGAATATGATACGAATAGTTAAATCTCGATCAATTTCATGATAGCCAATCAGTATAAAATGTAATAGCTACAATTAATGTAACAATCAATTTAAAGAAATGTATTTTAGTCATTTAAAAATAGAATATTGATTTGAATATGTTGCTAGATATTATTCACTCTTAATTAAAGAATACTTTATTTCAACATTAAATCTAAACATGAAGTTGGTAGCGAATTTGTATTTTACAATAAAAATTACCATACATATAATTACATATGAATTATTTAAAACAATTAAACTTTCCATTAAAATGTATTATAAATAAACAAATTCAGTGAACCATGTTGCAAACATATGAACTTTACCATTAAATTCTCAAACATTAAAAATGCCTATTTCTAAAAGAAGTTTACGACATATACAGTTCTTACATGTAAAGAAAGAGACAAGTCTTTCTAACTTATGGATGCGAGGAATTGACCTGGGCGATTTGCACTTATTTCTATGTATCTGGCGCACGGTAAAACCAAATATGGCCATCCCTCGGTACATTCAGCTAAAATATGCTTTCCTCTTCATTACATAAGAACCATTTTGTTTGATGTCATTCGACAGAGAGTTTGATTTAGCTCTTAGTCACTGCCTTGGAAATTCGCCAATGTACAATATTATAGCTTACTTTTACTGGGTTCATACAGCCAGCGATGTACATTGCCTTTTTGTTTGTAACCGCATTCATGTTTATTCCACACAACAATGTACATTGCCCTTTTGCTTGTAATAACATGTACTTTAGTTCCATTAATATATATATATATATATATATATATATATATATATATATATATATATATATATATATAGTTGTGATTGAGAAATAAATGAAATTAATCGTAATATATTTTAGAAACTTACCTTAATATAGATGAGTGAAACATTACTTTAATACAATTTAGAGAAAATATCAGTCTTATTACTTTTACTGAATATTCTGTCCTATCAGAATCATTCAACGTCGTCTATGAACTTATGAATATCCGAATGACAATCAAACGTACAGTCAAACTAACCTAATGGAAGATAAAATGAAAGCAAATTGATGATCGGAATAAATGTTAATTACATGATAATTATAACTTATGTGAACTGTATATACATTAAATATTTGAATTACATTTTGGTGTTTCATTTCGCTTGATTTATATTCCCTCTCTTTTCAATATACTCGCCAGTAAGTGTTTGGTCTCCAGTGTTTAAGAAACTGACCAAACCAAACTTTGCTTGTTGTTTTGCACTTTCGTCTTTTAAACCACAATCTTTCCTGTTTAAACCATATGTATGCCGTATATTATTTAATCAATATGAATGAAAGTAAAAGTTAAAGAAGAAAAAAAGCAAGTGTTCAATTTGCAAAGAGGACTGAGAATGTAATGTAATCCTACATTTTGTAGCAGACATACTAAGCAGGTATGTGAAGAGGTCATACACCCAGTCAATACACATTAGCCTGTAGCCAATCCTGGCTACGATGAGAATACATATATGTGCATCTGCATGAGATATAATACAATATATACATGACATGTACATCGTTTAAAATGTTCATTGAACAAGTTCGGCAAGTCGTTCTTACATTTAATGAAAATAAATATAAATATCAACTTACACCGATGATACAGCGGGCACACACACACACACAAACAGATATATATATATATATATATATATATATATATATATATATATATATATATATTATTTTGTTAATCAGTCAGTATGCTTTTCTTAATTATGCTATTTTATACTCAGCCACACGTAGACTGGTTTATAACCTCGTATAATAAACAGATGCATGTTTTTATATAAATTAGTTTTAAAGAAGTTCTTATTGATACTCGAAACACTCTCTTCAAAACAGCAATATAATAGTTACGTTTAGAATTATTGGGAACTTTGTCCCATGTGAGAATCTGCTGGTATAATGCAATGATAACTTTTTCCAATCAATAATAATACATTCTCTTTCAACTTCCGTTCCTCATAAAAAAGTTGTTTTTTACTCCTTTTATGAGTGTGTATCATATATCACAAAATGAATGACAAAAATGAACATTGCAATGGGACTCGTACAAAGGGAGGTTTCCTTTAATGTTATACTAAAATATTCAGAACTTTGTATTTGTTAAACTGTTACGGTATGCCATCAGATCCGCCTTCATTACAATCGACAGATTTATGATCTGCTCTTTTACAGGAACATGTCTAGCTTATGTTTATATCAGATATATAAGTGTGCATTGATTGAAAAACAAATGGGAGTTGACTCTTGAATCCATCGTTCACACATTTTGAAAAAAACCAAGAGCTGTTTTTCTGCATCACTGAAGTCTAAATTTAGAAATGTTATCAATTATGAAAAACAGAATCATTTTCGACCAGTTGTGTCATTGTACATTAGGCAGAAAAAGATCAGCTCCTAATGAAAATGAAACAGCGAAGAATGTTAGAAACTGTTTGCAATTTATATACAAATGACATAAATAAATATTATCGTCAGTTAGCTGATAAGTTATATTAACAAGCTGTATAAAAAATAACGAAACAATGGAGTTTAGCCCTATGCTGCACTTGGCTTTTTCATACCGTTCATACCTGCTATTATTACATTCAAGCCTTTAAAATCTCTTATTGTTTATATAAGTATTGTGATAAATTAACATTCACGTCTGTGAGTAATACACGTTATTAATTGTACTAACTCAAAGAAGCATTAAAATATACAAAACATTTAGTTTGTCTCAATAACTTATTCGTAAATACTGTAAACAAACGGTGCATCAATGATCCAAAGAAATAGGCGTGAAAGCATACTGGCGTAACTTATCTTGGTCAGATTACTCATGTTGTATTGGTTGCTATATGAAATGTAATGCGTAAGCAATCCCCCTTAAACAATTATATTAATAGGTTGTATATTATATTATTTCAAAACGTAAACAATTTAAAATGCCAACATTAAATAATGGCTTTTCACTCAGAGAAACTTTATTTTGTAGATGCTTTGAAGGAGAATTCAGACATTTGTTTTCTTCTTCCAGAAGAAAAAGACAATTTAAATTTCAGTATTTGTGTGCCCAATCGGAAACGCTAATACTATTAAATATGAAATTTAATATTCCATCTCACAATGTCTTTTATAATAGCTCATCTAATACTTAGTTATTTTTTACATAAAAATATGCTGATCATGTTATCATTTTTTTCCTTGGGCAACTCCTTTAGAGAGCAATGGTCCTCCATGGTGGAGCCGAAGAGCTGGCCAAACGACAAAGTCAACTTTCGTTCCAGTCATTGTGTATGTCATATATGTGTTAGTGTCGAAGGTAGAGTCCTTGGGCGCTGGTGTTTCTAGGACGACTGGTGGATCCTGAATCACCATCAGCCAACAAAGTTCAACACAGGCATCAATATAATTCTTTGTTTTATCGCCACCCTCTATGGCATTCTGTTTCCGGTATGACTATAAAAACAAGTACCAATATATCATGACTATCTTTTATTTAAATATAATTCATCGTCGTTAAAACATCAAAGCATATTAACGATTTACACGCACTGAATTACTAAGTGGATGTTAGAGAGCTTATGGTTCATCATAATGCAAATAAGTGTATGCTACATCAGATATAGATATTTCAGAAAAAAACTTACTTCCTTCACGTCGTTCCTCAGGAAAACTCCGAAGTTCTTTTTAATTTCTTGTAGCTGTTTCTTGTAACCTATAGGGATATCCTGTAGCAAATAAAACATGAAAAAGGTATTTTATTTATCAGATGGTACCTAAAGTCTAAAAGGCTTGAAACGTAACATAAAACATACAAACTATGTTTAGCATGATATAATTTATCGTTTAAAGATGAACATTAAATTGCGTTATTGGTAGGTAACGCAAAAGGATCTGATTAAAGATGCAAATGTAGTGCATTCCCGGACTAGCAGTTCATCAGAGCTAAAACAATTTAATGAGCTTTTCGTAGTCTTGAAAAAGACAAACTTAATTCTAGTTAATTGTGTCATACAGATAATTATGATAGAGAATACTCACGATAATTACTCAACCCTTGACAAAACTTACCCGATTATTTGGCTTTGAATTTGGTAATGCTAGTGCCGAATTAGTTAGCTGAACTGTGAACTCTCTGCAAACATTTTCACAATATTCGTAAGAACCCTGAAACATAACGATGTTTAAAATAGTTACTCTGATTTATTTCTGGACCTCTTAAATTATTTATAATAATGTATGCAAGCGTTTTAAACTGACAAACTTTACATCACGAATAAATGACAGTAAAAATAAAATCCAACAACACCCGGGTCAATATAATTTTTATATAAATATCAGATATAAATATGTTTTAGAAATACAAATACATATATAAGCAGCTATAAAATTTTCAAACGTACGCTTCACACCCCCCACCCCCATATATATATATATATATATATATATATATATATATATATATATATATATATATATATATATATATATATATATTTATAAGAGCATATATTTACCAATAATCTTTTTCTAAGCATTTGTATTATGTCTTCTTCTTTCTTGCCGTTATGCTCTTCAAAAGCATCGGTCCACATGTTGTCGTACAGTTGACTATACCTCTCAGACAGTTTCTTTGGGCGGAAAGCATCACTAAGCTCGGCAATGCTTGGGTTATTGATGGTTGGCTGTGTACTTTTTAATTCCCTAAATCTGCCAGAAATTATCATGATATGTAACATTTATTATGCTAAAGTTGTTAACAAAGCTATTTTAAAATCAAACAGAGCGGTGGTATTCATTTTAATAGCGTCAAAATTGAATTGTTATATGCCACATTTTGCTCAATGCGAATGTATCTAATTTTGAATTTCTTTATGTTAATAAGTATAATTATTATAAGGTGCAATCTTTTAAATATTACGACGTTAAAGCTGAAATCCATATATGCTTATACTAGTAAGTATTTTACAAACGGAGCAAGGCTGTCTCATTTCATGTAGAACTCGCAAAAGTAAACATGTTCAGTAACTCTCTTTGATTTTAGGTGTTAACAACATGTTGTGAAAATATATTTCGCACAAAGTTCAACGAATTATCATGCTATTTCGTTCATAATGACAGCAAATGTTTAAGTGATTCCAAGGAAAAATACCATGAAAGAAGACGTTCAATTTCGACTCTGAGTTGCTGGACTGTCTTATTGTCACTTGCTATTAATGTTTGAGAGAGGAGGACATTGACTTTCTTTTAACCTTCTTTTTTTCCGTGTATGTGTGTTTGATGGAGGGGATGGTATACTTTGTGCAACATGTACTTGATGTGGACGGATGTTGGTTGCCAATACATGAAAAATTTTGACTACTTAAGCTTTAGAACATAACAATGTAATCTTTGCATAATAAATGTCATTCTGATACTAAAAGTAATATTTTAATGGCATAGAATTCAACAACAACACTTGGTGACAATCTAGAAAAATATTTGTACCAAAATGTTAGGTTCTTATTTATTTATAATTTAAAATGAGACTTAAAATGTTAGTGTTTGAAGGAAAAGAATATCCATTATTTAGAAAGACAAACAGATCTTGCGATTTCAAATGCTCTGGAGTAATATAGCACTGTGTGTGTCACACATACATTCGTTTCGCACCAATTTACTTTTCTTGCACATATTTTAATTCCTAAATACACAAAAATGTCACTTTTGCACACTATGATATGTTTATGGCGATTTTGCCTTAATCTGCTTAAAAACTAGTTTGTAAAATCTCCCTTCTGGAGCAGTTATTATATGGCAAATACGAAACACAAAGGCTTAGGTATGCTTGCCTGTATTTTAATTCGTTATTTTCCTTCTGCAGTGCCTGAACCTGTTGGTTGAGATTATCTTTTGCCTCTTCTACTTTCTTCAATCTGACAAATGAAATGACCAATATATATATATATATATATATATATATATATATATATATATATATATATATATATATATATATATATATAACATGGCATTTAAAGTGTTGGTATGAAGCAGATTGATATACTAATACTATTGGTATATCAAATTCTGATCCGCCCATGGCAAAAATACGTATACAAATAAAGGTTATTTCAACTGCAGGCCTATCGATGGAGGATGAATTTCTACTCATGACATGAAAGTAGCGATAAAAAGTATTAACAGTCACAGTTTTCTAAATGAAATTCTAATGGTACACAATTTCATAGGAATCCTTTCTCATTTTTTCCATTCCCCTCTCCTCTTTTGTGCGTAAGAAAAAATAAGCAAAAATCTTGAGTGAGGTAAAAAAAACCACGTTGCGCTGGACGAAAACATTAAAACGGAACTTGTACCAAGTAACATACTGTGGTCTGGATCGTCGTAACCGTATGTTTACGCTTTCTTTGAGATCTGTCTACAGTGTTGATAATATCAATAAATATAGTTTCGAATAGCCAGTCGACACTTGGCCTGTATGTTAAATTTTTCGGTTTCGAGGCACACATGCTATAGCGTATTATTAATTTCTTGTTGTTGTTTGTTAAACCTATTTTAATGTTTTAAAAATTGATTATTAAATATTTAAGATAAAAATGTCCAAATGGTCGCAACCGCTCTCTCTCTCTCTCTCTCTCTCTCTCTCTCTCTCTCTCTCCGATAATCCAGAGAGAGAGAGAGAGAGAGAGAGAGAGAGAGAGAGAAATTTTTTTAATAGTCTATAAAATTGCTATTTAAAGCAGAATAACGGCTTAAATGAACTGTGACTATTTTAAAATATCTTAATTTCCTCTAGTTGGTTCGTCATTTCGCTTAGTTTATATTTCACCCTAATTTCCACACGTCAGTACGTGAATGCCTGACAATTGAGTTTCAGTGAACAAAATGTTAACCGTGTTTGAAGTGCACTGCTTTTTCATAAAAAAACATATTTCATGTTTAAATCATGAGTGTGTCGTATATTAATTTAAAAAAATATTATTACAAATAGAAACTAAAAAAGAAAACAATCAACTTATCAATTTACATGTGTGAATCTGAACACAAACAAAACCGTAGAACTACATTTGGTAGCTGACACACTTGCAGTGATGAGGAGTTCATTCATTCGGTGTATACACAGTTGCCCAGAGCTTATCTTAACTCCATTCAAAGTGCATATATATATATATATATATATATATATATATATATATATATATATATATATATATATCGTATTTACAATTTACGATTTATCAATGATATACTACCACTCGTATAAGATTTTCATTAAAAGGAAATTCGGCACGCTTTATTTTTAATTTTCAATGCAAAATTTATACATCTCATAGCATATCACTGATACATCGTACATACTATATATAACGGTTTAGACATTTCATGAAATTTACTTATTACTGTTAATACAGATACAGATTCATTTTGAAAAAGTTAGAAAGGACCTTGATGTCAAGTTCCATGAATTTTTTAATGTGTTTAATCAAAGCTTCTTTACATAAAGCTGTTACATTCATAGCATGTCGAACCTACTAGATTCGAGAGATGTTAGACGCATCTCTTCAGCGAAATCATGAGATGGTCAGAAACGTTGAATTATTGATCTCTATTCATTTGTCGATTGACTTATATATCGATAGCTTTTATTGTTTTGCACGCTATTTAATAAAAGATTTTTCCTTTATACTTAAGTGTCAGATATCTAATACTCATTGGATAAATAATTGTCATATTTGATCATTTACCTATTTCACCTGAAAACATATTAATTATAATTTTAGGTGTGAAAAGTTAATATTTTCCATCATGTCATGCAGCGCAAACATATATTAATGTAACTGCCTAACATTTCAGACATGGAAATAAATCTTTAAGGAATAAATTTCACCAGACGCCTTTCTCGTCTGTCAGAAGTTATTTCCCCATACGTCCTTAACAACAATCATAAACCCGTTGCTTCAAACCAGCCAACATCTTTTAAAATAGCCTGACATAGTTTAAAAAATGACAACTATATAAGTAACTGCGTCATGTTCCGTCACCCGATTCCTACCTATCTTATGTCACGTGATCGGGGTAAGCATGTTGCGATTAAGAGTATGTTTAATCTTCAATGTTTTGATTATGAAGCACGTTTAGAATATAATTAAAAGAAAATTCTTCTTTACCGCAATCCCGGAATATTTCTTCTTGTAATATCAAAACAACGATATGTTGCAGCGAATGGAAAAGCCCCTCATTAAAATATCAAGTTTTGTCTGCACACCATGAAATGTATCCGGTATTAACGAAGGTGAAGAAAAGATCGTCCTTGTGTTAATGATTCAATTTCATAACAATGACAAACATGGATTCGGACCAATTACGTTTTATCGCACTTCTAGGTATATTCAGTAATCTTAAAGAATTGATTTCGTATATGGATGGATTTTGGATGGTTTTCATTTGCATCCAGCGCAGTGGTTTCTTCTTTTGTAAATATTTCATATATTTTCACCAGCGGCCTGATCGATAATGCAAACTTTTATTTTTCTTTCTGTTTTCATAGTATTATTTTGTATTTGCGTTTTTCTTTTGCTTAATTTGGAAGAAGTGAAGAGCTAGCCTTCCTTTCAAAGTAGTTATAAATTTTAAACGATTTCTTTCTTATGCACGATGAATTTAGCAGGCGACAAGAAGAAAATATACGTATGAAATGTCTAAGTCCTACTTTTCATTCAACGCATTTCCAAATTATTGTATATTACGTTACACTGTTTTCGGTCTTGATGCACATTTACCTTGATTTCGAAATTAAATTTTAGCACTATCAATACTTCTTATCAACCAAAAAGGAGTACTCACTTCTCGTTCAGACTTTTGTTCTTATCTTCTGATTGTTTTAATGGTTTAATTTCGTCTTGCAGTCTTTTTATGTTTGCATCCATTCTTTGTTTATCAGCTAGTAAAGCACCTTTTACTCTGAAATACAATTTTACGAGAATAAATCTGAACTACAGCCTCCAATGAAGTATGTCTTACTGACTAAAGCAAACAAATACTTCTGATAAACCCAAAACACTAAAAAATTTATTCATTTGTCTCAACAAAATTGATGTATTGTATATCACCATCATGAACGAACCACAACAATGATTGGTTCTGCAGTGTATGAAATTTTCCGTTGATACTGAATGTTAAATATTATGACAAATGCCGTGGGTTCCAAATTATTTTATTTCATCGGGCACCTATTTTAACACGACGGCGTTCTTCTTATCATCTAATAGCAATAGTGAGGTTTTACACATCAACTTCTGCAAGATTTCGAACTGTTCTGAAAGCGCATGCTAGTGCTTCTCAATGTTTCTGAATCTGATATAAGTAGCTGGAGTTGCAAGTAACGTTGAGGAAGCTTTGTTAAACTTCTGTATGATTTGCATACTCATTTAGCTTGGCCTAGGGTGCTAGAATCTTCATCTAATGTATGGTGAATATGAAACTTTGATAATAAAATGATGTGTTCCATCAAATGCTTTATATAAACAGCATATAACAGCTAATGTTTCGACCAAATTAAAACTCTCAGCATAATTCATGTTTTTAGACCTTTTATCCCTAAAAAAGACGAATCAGTAATACGTTTATATTACAGTTAGTCTCACAATGTCTTAGATGTTGCGTGGCAATAATCTCTGTGACATTTATTTGCATTATTTCTTTATGGTACAAATTAATAGCTTCTTTCTAACTATGTGCCTCCAAAGGAATGCATAGGAATATCAAGCTGCATTATACCATTTTTACTATTGTAAAAGCTTGCAAAATTTGCAACAAACAAAATAAGAAAGATTAAAATTAAAACATACCCGAGAAATCATACCAATGGGATTTACATACATCACAACTTAGCTTTTCACATTCTGAATTTAATTTACATAGATATCTACTAATTATTATAAACGAATGTTAAAAGAAGAAAAGTAAAACAAGTTTTATATTGATAAAATAATGTATTAATTGTCTGAAATATACTCATTAGGTTAGGTTAAATATAATTGAGAAACATCTTTATATATATATATATATATATATATATATATATATATATATATATATATATATATATATATATATGAGAAAATAAAAAAATAAAACACGTGATTAAAATAAAATAAATATAAAAAATACAGCCTAATGATAGAAAGAAACCATAGGATCTGTTTATGTCAGTTATTACATTGGAACAATTGTTCATATTGATACAAATTGTCATCAAAAACAGGGTACTCACTTCTCCTTGGTCTTTTCATATGAATTCTTTTGTTCCTTGTTCTCATTCTTCAGCTTTTGTATTTCTGCTTCCAGTTTTTGTTTCTCTGCTAATAAAGCCTTCTTTTCACTGAAATGCAGTAAAACAGTGAGATAGACTCTGACCAACAGCCTATCAGGAAGCATTAGCTATTGAGGTATCAAACAAATCAAACCACCTTATAGATAATATACGAATTATGTTCGTTTCTGACTGAAACGTGGACACTTCAATCTATGTTCATGGTAGACGTTTAGCGACGAAAAGAGAACATGATCGTTCTTTCGACTCTTGCTTGAGTAACAAACTCTATAAGAAATCGAAAGCAATCACTTCCTAATGAATTAAATTTAATTGATTATTAGGAAATGAAACGTATTCCTTGATGTACAGATGTATTAAGTCGATGGTTGCTCATACCTGTTAGCATCGTCTATTTCTTTCGTTGTTTCTCTCAGCAACACATGCATGTCATCTAGATTAACAGCTTTTGGAATGGTATCTTGATTTCTGAATTGCACACTAGAAAATACACTGATTATACAATGTAAAGTGAATGCATGAGTGTATGATGACAATACTCTTGACCCAAAATATTCGTTTCCCGCATATATAGGCAAGGAATATAAAGTTCCTCAAAACATATTGTTTTAATTTGTTCACACTATATATCTAACGTGCAATCTCTATATAAATAATTATATTATATCATCTAAATGATATTATGATTGTCTACACATTGAAGAATATAATTAAGTTATTAATTAATTGTATATATGTAACCTTTCGCTGGCATTTAGTATCATCAGCACAACACAGATACGCTATGTACTCCACGAGTCCCGTTAGATTGTTCTGACGAATTCAACCGATAGTAATATTCCCATTTCATACTGATTCCTTTAAATGTATCTAATGGACTTGTATTTTCAATTACTTGAAGACACAACGACAGTGTATCTGATCGATTTGATAGTTTTGTTCGATTTCTCTGTTGTTTTTAATCCAAATTTAAATCACATATTGTTTACTTCAAAATTGTAATCAAACTCATTTAATAGGATTGTATTAATTACTGAATAAATTAGACTCGTGTCCGATTATATATATATATATATATATATATATATATATATATATATATATATATATATATATATGTAAGTGTCTGTGTGTGTAAGTATGTATTCATCACCTTATTGTAATACGCGTCAAACCGTAGCATACATTATTTCTGCATACGTAGAAATGAGATTTTCAAAATATTTTTTTTAGTTGATAAATATTTATCCATTCTATTTCACTAATACCACTCGAAAACTCTCAGACAGTATTGATAGGTCATTGATAAATTTTGGATAGTAATTCTTATCGTTACAGAAAAAGAAACAGGCAACTATCGGTTTTTGATCATTCGCATGACAGAAATCAAACAGGTGTGATTGTCTGTATTACTGCCATGCACCTAGATTGATGAGTCACGGTGGATTACATTAATCCCAAAGTTAGAGCAGGGTGATACGAAGTTTTCAGATACAAAATATGCAGATCAGTAATGAGGCGATCTCACGCAGAGACAATACTGTAAGAAATTGCGTTGCAATTTTGGGTTTAGCATAGACAATTAACCAATACTAGTTTCATGATAAATATGTTAGACATTATACCCATGATATATTTTGTTTTTATATGATTCTTGTTTTGTTTATCTCTATTTTATGTAACTTATTGTTTCTCATTCAATCAGACTGTCAGTGGGATTCTTTTATAACGTGGCATTTTTTAAATGTTAGTAGTAAGTAGGAGAGAACTGAGCTTTTTGAACACTTGCATGCATGCAACATGAGCTTACATAATCTCAACACGTTGACAGACGGCCAAGGGACATTGGCTGCTACGTTGAATAGAAGCGGGTATAATCGACATCCAATCGAATTGAGAGAGGGTATGGTCACTATTTTCATCCGAATTTCATTCTAGCTAGGAACTTAGTAAATGCCCAAACATTGTGCTGGAAGGTTATAAATCAAAACTCCGGAAATGCCACACGCAATATGGCGGGGTTCATTAAGGAAATCCTAACAAAGACAAAGCTTCGTAAAGGGCGTTTTTAGGGGACAGACATCCAGTACAGTTTAGTCCCGAGTCTCGAAGAGGGCGACGGAATAAAGACTAGCGGTGAAATCGATTGTGAATTGAAGGCTAGTCGGTAATGGAGTCGAGGAAGAGAAATTGGCGAAGAAGCAGTCAAATAGGAAAATGAGTGAGGGGGAATGTCGGAATGAAATAATGAAATGACGTTATAAGAGTGATAGACATGAGTAAAAACAAGTACAGGTGGAAAAGCTATCTCACACTATAAATCAAATTATGCAATATGCTATCACTTGCTCGAGAGGAAGACTAGTGATTGGGAAATTATATCATTTGACTATTTATTGCATTAAATTGTTATTTCACTTTTTGTGTACGTAATAATTTAACTGCCAGTACTGCTAATTAGGGGCTTGGAGCTTATTTTATGCCTCAATTTCCAATTTTATTTCCTACAAAATCTAGCCTGGGTGGCACTTCTATAATAATTTAAATAAAACGTTTGGAGCACCCCACCCCAACCATAACACATTACCATAGTTGCGGCATAACAATTCCCGACACACGCCACAGTTGTGTATAAATATAATTTGGGAGAAGACATTTGTTCAGATTATTCGTTGGAATTATTAAGTGCTCATAGGACTAAAATATATGCTGAGACTATTGTGACTTTAATCAAAAGAGTGCTAGACAATGATATCATGGCACATCAGGACTGTAGATGGACCCGTTAGTTTGAGTAGCTGCAATGCATTCAAAGGATTAGAATCTTTGGGATTTGTTTGAAACGTTCATGCTATATTTTATTTCATAACACTGCTGTAAGTTCCACTTATATTTTCTTTCATAAGTTTAATTAATATTAATAATTATCTGTTACGTGTTGCAAAACATCTGGTTTGCTTTTATATCTTAGTTCGTGTACGACCATACAATCTTACTACCAGTCCATTAATTGCTGTAGGTTCTGTGGGGAATGTTTCAAGACAACAGTCGGAGTACTTTCAATCGTGTCTCATGTTGCCCACACGTTTCAACAAATACTTAGAGCGCAACATGAGGGAAGCCCTGGACAACCAATGTGGCACAGTCAGCATTGGAAGACGTAACATCACAACCCTCAGCTTTGCAGACAACATTGACGAGCTGGTTTGCTACCTTAGTGAAGAACCTGGATTACACATCTTCCAGATTTTACATGGAGATAAGCGCTGATACGAAATAACATGATAAATAGTGGCAAACAAATCTCAACCACGATTAACGTTAAAGGCCAGGAACTGAAAAGAGTGAACCAGTTAAAATATCACTGTTCCACAATCAACGAAGAGGGATCAACTGCAAACATTTTGTCTCGTGAAGCACAATCAACGGCAGCTATATCAAAGAAAAACCCTATATAGGGAGATAAGAATATCTATCTGAAAATTAAAATCAGACTATTGAGAGCACTAATCATCTAAATCTTTTTGTATTCGTATGAGGCTTGGAGACTAACAGCAGCATTACAAAGAAGAATCCAGGAACTTGAAATGAGATACTACAGAACCATCCTTGGCATCTCGTACATTGACCACATCACAAACGATGAAGTGCGTAACACTATTATGCGCAAAGTAGGCCAATATGAAGATTTTCTCACCACAGTCAAAAAGGAAACGGTGAAATAGTATGATGGCAGAAGGAGAGGTAGATAGAGAAAAAAAGTGGACTTACAACATCACATGAACAGGAAATGTGTTCCAGAGACACAGACATTGGCACCTAATCGCGACAAATGGAGGGAACTGGTCAGATGTTCCGCATCATCGTGCTTCGACTACCACACTAGGTTAAGAGACTGAAGATGACGATAATGAATGATAGAATCGTAACAGACAGTTGGGCCCGTGTACAATTATATACAATACATGAT
Organism: Unio pictorum; assembly: GCA_030141615.1. Lineage (NCBI taxonomy): Eukaryota > Metazoa > Mollusca > Bivalvia > Unionida > Unionidae > Unio > Unio pictorum. The sequence goes on from JARLTB010000269.1 coordinate 3,274,002, forward strand.
ACAAAATATGTTCATACTAGTCTAGACCAATACAATTGTTTTACCAATTTACTTGCGCCTACGAGATGTAGAAGAATATATATGTGAAATTGTACTGACACGCAGAATGTTCAGCGATACAACATGCGGCAGGGGGGGGGGGGCTTTCCATGGTGGGGTTTATAAATCGTAAGCAAATAATTCTGGATAAGTATTGACAACGATACCGTACGTCAACAAAGCCTGTCATTAAACTTCACGACAATAATGTTTTGTTCAGTGTTCACGAGTACAATTAATATCAATCCAAAATTATTTCAGTGTGAATGAAAATATAGTTGGCTTATATATATATATATATTATATATATATATAAGCCATATATATATATATATATATGTTGATAATAATGGCATTCATTCCAAGGACAGCGCTTGTAAGTAATGACAATAACTCAGACTTAAGATTAGTTAATCGTAGATATCTTATATAACGAAAAAGGCCTGATGCTGTTTTATGGAAGACACAGTCCAGAAGCTTCCGTAACACAATAGTCAGCTTAAACGTAAATAGAACAATCAATTAACACTCTAGTGTTTCTTATAGACAGTCCTTTCCCTAGGATATGCCGGGTCCATGGCAGCAAAAGCGGAGATCAGGGTCCCAAGCAAATAAATTGCTTTACTGATCTAATTTCCTGAAAACTCGGAGCTAAAGGAGGTTGCCTTTTACGCCTCGTTCCAGGATTGGGCCTGTTTATGGGGCATCATTACCGCTTTTAATAGTTGTACAGAAAAATTTGATTGTGTCATCTGCTATATCTGATACATGATTTGATAGCATAGCAAGAAACCTAAATAAGAACAATTTTGCTATAATGAATTAAATTGAAATACAAAAGCAAATCGAACATGAATATTAAGAATTTGAAACCATTTTAAAATTATTTTCTCTTGGCTACCTTGTCGTAAGATTTGCAAGTTGCTTTTTCAAATCTGTGATTTCATTATCCTTTTTGCTAAGTAACTCATCAGTTGTCGTCAGCCTGAAAAAGTCAACGCATTCGACATAATATAAAAAATATTAAAAATACCAATAACCGAACAGTGTTTCATTTAAAACTATCAACATAAATTAGTTTTTATTATAACATGATGTAGCTGCTTATACCATTTTATCGCAATGACTGAAGAAAAAGGTAATGATTCAGTTTGAGATTTTCATTTTCAGATGTTTTCAGACACATCATGTAAGCATCTACTGTTTGTTCCGTGTATGTATACTTGTCAAATTTATAATATTGTCAAATATGAACAAATTATGTATATTGCACAGGATTCCGCATGCATCAGGGACAAAGTTTGCCTGCTTAAAGCCCATTCATGTTATCTAAATGTTTAAAATCATCATCGCTCTGTGCCATACTGTTTATTTTAAGTAATATGCTTCACGAGGAATGGATAGGGTATTAAAATAATAAGATTGCCAAACTACATCATTACATATATTATTGTACACAGTTATCGGTAGTGAGATAATTTGATTGTGAATCTAGAGGCCAACTGATAATAACGGAATGAGTCGCACATGCGTTTTGAAATTTCTAAAGGACGATTACTATAGCAAACAAAGATATGAAGCTTAATACTCTGAATCCATTTACAAGCTATATTATCTTATGATTTTCTTGTCTGGAAATGTATCCCGGCTTCTTTCATATGTGCATGTTCGCTTTCCTTTTGACCCAGCAAGACTTTGCCATCTTACAACCTGAACAAACGAGGCACAATTTTCATTGATTCCAGTACAATTAAAAACAGTGAAGATAATAGCAAAATGATAAGAGTTTTTCTAATAAATATACAGGAAATCATCTTTGATAATGACAACATGAATCTTTTACTTTATCATATTGCTACTACATAACACGGCAAGTATGATTTAAATTAGTTTTGTTCTAATTGAAATTAGTTTTGTTCTAATTGAAATTGTTGAGGACACCGTGTATTAACTTAAAACGTTTGCTTCGTACAGGTCTGCTATCAAATTTTTTATGTTTGAACAGATAATTATTACAGACCGTGTATATATTTGTTCAGTGAATTGTAATTGCCACCTTTACCACACAAAACAGGAGAACGAGTTGGAAGTTGGCAGAATGTTAGGCTCACATAAATTTGATTTTGGTTTGAAACAAAATTTAGGGCAGACAGTTATAAAACAAAAACAAAATATAAAGGAAAATGGCAGCACACCCTTTGCATCAAACTGGATATATCATTGGCGCAAAACTAATAACTATGTAAAAGAGATTATTACAAATACCAGAGTAACTTTATGACTAGGCATGTTAGTCGACACCAGCGATCCCTAATAAAATAGCTTTTATATATAATATCATCTTTAATTACATAGACATCAAATCATACGTATAGGTCAAGTTTATGCCCAAAAGGAGTTGACATAACGAAATGCAAAATACAAAAAATTCATATACACCGTGATACACCGTGTACGATATCCTTACCAGTCTGTAAATTTTGATTTATTAAAGAATATTTCAAAATTATCTTCTATATACAGAAGTTCTGACTTCTAGAAGTAGCAATGTTTGTGGTCCTATAAACTTTTAATGCACTTTCAACACACTTAACACACTTGAGAGAAGAACCTCATAACAGTGTTAATTCATAAAAAATATTGTCAGACCTCTTGGCAAAGGTCTTGATTTGACCACATTATACCCGAATACGGTTAATCGAAACTGTATACGACTCATGACAGGAAATATATTGTATTAAATTAAAAGTTCGCATATTTAGCATCTTATTCAAAGTATCCATACAGAACCTCTCACATATTTATATATGCAAAATATATGTTCGAATCACTCTAGTACTGTAGTAAATTAAACATTATATTGTATGTAACTATGTTTTCGATTAATAATATAACATTTTGATCTTAATGGTTATTCAGATATATATATATATATATATATATATATATATATATATATATATATATATATATATATATGTATGTATTTGAACAGCAAATTCATCTTTTCTCACATGATATTGCTATCTTTCTGATATTGTGAATAACCATTTTATCCTTACAACATTTATAACTCGCTGCAAATATGATTTTAATGATTTTTATGGAAGGAATTAAAATGTATCACGCGACTGTTAACATCGGATTCCATAAAAAAAATTTGAAAGCAGACTTACCTGTTCATTAGACTTTCTTTTTCCGTCTTTAGTTGTTTGATGTTATTATTCAGTTTCTCTTTATCTGCTTTCAAAGACACAACCTCTCTGCAAAATATAAATCTACATTAAGTGTGATATTAAATGAGAGGAAGAAAGGATAACACACCCTGTATCACATAATATGAATAAGATACAGATCTAATATTGTTACGTGCTTAGGCTCGAATAAAAAGTAACATAGAAAGAGTGAAAATAACAAGCTTGTAAACCCTAATAAACAATTTATTGAGTACAAATATTTTTCAGAAAAGAAAAATAAACTTCCGGTTTTAAGAATCAATTCCAAACTTAATCCAAAAATAATCCAAATATCATCCACTAGAGAAATTGCAAAGGTCCTGATAATAAAATGTCCAAATACTTCTAAGTTCGAATTCCAACGATGTATCTAATATGGAAGACGATGTCACTTGATGAAATCAGTTCTTTTTAATGAAAATCTATGAGCACATATTCTTTTCCAGATACCTAATAACATAATTCCTCTTGCTCCAAACGAATTGACACAATTTCCAGTACACGGTAATTAAAAATAACTCAAAAAGAAGACACAACTTAATATTCTAAAAGCCCAATTCTTCTACTGAATAGCTCGCTCTAAAACATCACTTATATACCTGTTGTTACGTAAACAAGAAAGGGGTCACGACCTTCTAGAAACTATCAGAACAAATTTACGTTAAAGAAATCACGTAACCAGCGTATTACCCAACTAAAATAGAAAGCTGTTTATATTTTACTCCTTTTTTTCCATGGAACCAACCAATCATGTTAAAAGTTTGTTTACAACTTTAAAATCAGGTCAGAAATGAGGTCAACACCTGGTGTTTACTATGAAAAAGTACAAGTCACCTCCCCCCCTTTCAATGAACGGATCTTAAAACTTAAAATGCCAAATTTAAATCTAACAAACACACAATAAAAAAATAAATATAAATTACATTTCACATATACGTAACACTCTAAAATAATCCTTTTAGGTCATGTCATAAATAAGCTAGATTAGTCATATTAAAAACCGTTGTGTGCATTGAAATCTTAAGATATAATAATATCTGATTCTTAAAGTAGATATTTACCGCTGTACATAGCTTCACCACAGATAAGAATGATAAATATTAGAGCAATGGTAATTAAAATAATATTATAAATTCATAAACATTAGTGCACGACATAATACATAGTTTCAGTGGAATGAGAGGTGTTTTCATTTGAAGTTAAAGTTAAATATTTGAGGATTTTCCTGTGTAGAGGTCACTCCAACTACTGAGTTGGAGTATAGTTGGAGTACTGAGTATAGCATTTTATGCTAAAATCAAAGGCTTTATTATTGAAAGCGAAGCTGCTTTTAGGTGTGAAATTAAGTTTACAAATGTCATGAAATATTCATAACAGAAGGCAAACTTCAGTATTTATTAACCACAAAGTAACACACTTCAAAGCAAAGCATGGAAATCTTGCTTAGGAACACTAAACCTTATAGGGTAGAGCGTAATCAGGTTCAAGACCTATAAGAAGTTAATGTACGAAAATCTAGCAATAAGAAAATATGTTCTCCTCGAAAACCCTTGAAAGTAGAATATATATATATATATATATATATATATATATATATATATATATATATATATATTTACATAGTTGATGATCTTCCATGTACGTTTAATTGGGAACAAATATCGTTAGCTACATATATGGTAATAAAAAACCTACAATTACTGATTTATTATAGAATGTTTAAAATGGTTAATTATGTCTGAAAATGAAAACGTGTAGAAAATGTTTAAGTTTAAAAAATATATTGACATACTTAATCCATTTGTTACATCATGTGATCGTTAAATAAATATGAAGACTATGAAATAGATTAAAACATCATATCGATTACATCATCATACAACTTTTAATGCAACAGTGATAAATATAATCACAGATCACTATAACAGACCTTTCCAATTCTTTATTTTTTGCCCTATACTTTGCAATTTCTTCATCTGTTTCTTGACTGTGCTTACTGTCTCCGCTAAAGTCAACAGAAATACATAAAATTATTATTCACTGCTAATTCAGTTATTTCATTTTTTTTGCCTTAATGACGCTTGAGAAATGGTACTGAACCTGAGAGCCCTGCCGTCAGCATTGATATTTACATAGCTATGTAGTAGGAATTCCACTATATACTACATACCAATTTTAATAATTAATACAATTGTATTGAAAAAACAATATAATCTGATAGTACTATCTCAGCTATTCTTGTTTGTGTTTATTTTCAACTTTATTGATTGACGGATTGGCTGAATGATTTAGTATAAATTGATTATCCAATATAATATGTTATAGATTGACCAAGTAATTAATTGATTTTAATATGAAATTATTAAACACAGTGTTTCAATTTTCTCATTTTATTTAAAATATAAGTATTTTCGGTATCATTCAGATAGAAAAATTGTAATAGATCTTTCAGAAAGAGCAAATAATAAACAAGTTTATACTAAGATGTTTCTGCAAACATCGAGCCTATCGACAACTGTCATTAAAGTCTCTCTTTATTTGATCTAATTAACCTTTGTGTTTACTTCAAATCTAAAGTTATTTCTTATTTAATTGGAAAGGCGCACCAGAATGCATTTTGTTCAAGTATTCAATCTATAAAATAGAAATGTTGGACTAAATAATTACACGTTAATTAAAAAATTTTTGATTTCAAATTTGTATTTTTAGTTAGAAGCGTTTGAAATTTTTTAAATTGTTGTTATATTTTCAGGCTGCTAACATATATATAAACTAATGCCAACTACAGTATCTACAGTATCTACTACGTAACTATAGTTTGTTCAGCTTTTGCATTATCATTATTGACGACATCTTATCTTCAGACCCAAGGTTTAAAATTCACGGAAACGGAATCAATATATGTACTTGACTGATCCGAAAAAATGAAGTTCATGATGTTCTTCATCCTCAACGTATTCGTAATAACCCAAATATATATTTTGCCATGTCAATAATGAATTTGCAAACACTCTTTGGAAAAAAACACCCACACCTTTCTAACTCAGTGATATAATTTGCGTGATACTTTTCTTTATACACCGCCCTGCAAAATAAAAGAGATAAACATCAGTATTGTTTTAGATTGTTGGGGCCAGCGGTTTAGTAAAAACAAAACTGCTGATTAAAATTACCTCACTTTGTAATAAGGTTAAGCAGCACCTAGAATTTATATCGCCACAAGAGGATTGACTGAATCAATTGCGAATATGTCTAAGTGCAAATTGTCTTTATCTGTTTATCCATATGAATGTATGTTGGGGACATTGTTGGACGCTGAAGGATAACATTGTACTGAATTTACCTTTCTTTCACATTATGTGTTCTAAGGAGAAGAGTCAATATTACGAAACGCTCTGTTCAAAAACTGGACGATAAACATTTAAAGCAAAATCCACTGCATTACAATTCCGTTACGATTATAATCTCCTTCACTCTGTCATTACCGAAGGTGTCGATGTAAGTAAGAAATTCATATTTGGAGAAATATAGCACCATGAAGCCATATGTAATCACGAGAATGGCTGAAGATTAAGCGAGGAAGACTGGTAATAATTTCTTTCTTTCTAGTACCAACGTATAAATGACATCATCTGTATTTCCAAACATTATTATAAATATCTTGGAAAATTATTTTGGTACAATCAATATGTTCTCAAAACGTCTTAGCAGGGGAGTAATTTGGTTTCCAATGTAACAGTAAAATAAAGACGTTTTGGCTATGCCAATGCGCATGACCGGAATAAAAAAGAAATAGAGTATAAGGTTTGTCTAAGTCACTCGCATGTGTTCGTTTTAGTACCATTGATTATGTACTATCGTCAAGGCATAATCTAAACTATGGAAAATAGAAAATGTCAAGCAGACGTTTAAACATTAACACATTAAAATGGCATATTTAGATAATTAATGTTTCTCTACAAGTAAGATTTTAAAATTGTCTTCTGACTTGCCATCAGTGTCGCAATGACATTTATCAAATTATCATTGCAAATCTATGAGTAAAGACAGGTGGAAATGCATTAATGTAGTCTAGTACCATTTTTCTAAGTCCACCGTTGATTTCTATTCAGAAATTTCATACCACTCATTTCAGTTTTCGATTCTTTTTTTATCCATTATTTTGTTATTGCTATCACATATTGGATATTTTCTTTAGCATCATTATGTTTATAAATACAAACAATGATATACCTGGCAAAATCATTGGCCACCACGGAAAATGGCAGTGTGTATATTTGCCCAGAAATGTACGAATTATTTCGCAAACTTTCTTGTACGAAAAGTCCTCAGCGTGAAGAAATCGTGATGCCCGCATTATAGTAACATATACAATAATAATAATAATAATAATAATAATAATAATAATAATAATAATAATAATAATAATAATAATAATAAAAATAATAATAATAATAAAAATAATAAAAGTAATAATAATAATTACTTTGCATAGCGCCTAATCTTTACAAGCTATAAGCGCTTTACAACATTTATAATTATATGAATTTAAACTTTTAAAAAATAAAAAAGTAAAGAAGTAACGCCATGACATTGGAAAACAAAGAAACAAAACAAACAAATACTGAAAATAATTAAGTAGCTCTTGAACCACATTGTGTATGCCAGATACATGCTGGAAACGGTGAAGTAATATATCATAGTCTATTGTGTCAAATGCTGCAGATGAATCAAAGAGAGTGAGGATTGTACTCTTTCCACTATCCAAAGCAGAAAGAATGTCATTAAATACTTTCAGACGAGTAGTTTCATTCCAGTGGCAATATCGATATGTAGATTGCTGAAAAGACTGTTTGAATTCAAATGAGATACAAGTTGGGTTAGAACAACGTTTTCTAAGATTTTTTATAGAAACGGGAGATCATAGACTGGGCGGTAGTTCTTGAAATCGTTATGGTTAAGTGTTGGTTTTATCAGCTTTACAATGGCAGGTTGGAAAAATGATGGGAATTCGCCCGATGAGAGAGATATTAATAACATCAGTTGGTAAAGGAAATATTGGGTCTAAGCGCTTAAGCAGCACTGATGATGGAATTAGATCAAGTTCACATGACTTTGGTGCATTCATCGCATAATCGTCCGTACTAAATCCATAGAGACAGGTTTAAATGCTCCTATATGTTGTCGCTGAAATTCTGGATCGTAACTATATGGTGACGACGAGTCAACTGTGTTGTTAAGCATATCATATCAAATGGTTTGTACAATGTCTCGGAAGAAATTTGCGAATAGGTCCGGAAGGGCTACCGGAGAGAAGGTAGTTGAAGTGGTGTACATTTGTTCCTTGACATTAGTTTGTTAGTTATTTTGAAGAGCTCTCTGCATTTGGAACTCTCTGTGATCTTAGAAACGTAGTGGGATCATTTGAAATAACAGCTATAATAGTGTGGATGATCCGTGTTATATATAGAGAGACTGTATCATAGCTTAAAATCTCTTAGGTTTTGTTTTCATCAATTTCAGCCAGAATGTTCATTTTGCAAAGTGTAATATTTTTTATTCAACTTGAATTCTTGACGAACAATATTTGTCTTTTACTCTGCATTAAGAAAATTGGTGCTATTTTCTAGTATCAGAATATTTATTGATTTATTCACCTTTTTGTTGGTAATTCTTTCGAATGGATGAGCAACTGGGGTAAACGTTTGACCAACCTGTAAAGTATCATGTTTTTAGGGGACGCACTACCATTTCCTGATGAATTTCATATTTTGAAAGCAGTGTTGTGGGTGAAACAGGAGATGATTTTATAAATAATAATTAATTGCATCAAACTTTCTCTGCAATTGAGGTAGTAAATATTGCAATACTATAGGACACCATGTAGTATCAAGTAATCCCGTTAAGTTCATTCATGGCTCTGGAGTGTAAGCTTCGTTGTGGCTGATATTTAAGACATATGCAGTGTTACCTAAACAGGCGTAAAATGACATTGTTTGAGTTCACTAAATACGCAAATTGACAGAGAGATATATATAGATGAATATATAGATAAAACTGTAAAATATACATAATCCAAAGTACAAGATGCTTTGATTCTGCAACATCTATAATTTAGAAATAAAGATTATTAATAATAAGCATAAAAAGTAAAGACAAGCCCTTCCGCAAAAGTACTAAAATCAAAGCAGAATAATGATTTGCTTTAATATTTAGTATAGAGGAAACGCATTAATGATAACCTATTGGGCATTCACTCAAATATGTATAACTATTTTACTCCAAAGGTATAAAGCAAACATATATCAAAATATTTTTACATACTTCGACTGAGTTTGCTGCTGATCCGCTCCTTGCAGTTTCTGGCTTATTTTTTCGATCTCTTTCTCGTGTTTTCTGAGAATGTGAATATATCGGTTTCGAATAATTGTTTAAGCTATGAATAGACATTAATGTTCATTGGCATATTTTTCTTGTGCATGCTTATACGATAACGCCGAAACAAATACAAGTTAATCTTGCATCAAATTCTTTTGTTATCCATTTCAAAGATGCATTACTATATAATTGTATTATTCACTTCCCCCTTGCTATGCTTACATTATTGTTTTGTCTACTCGGCAACTTTCAGAGTATAAATAAAATATTCTCTGCATTAGTTGGCAAATACTGACAGGTATAACAATTAAGAAGAAATACATTTTAAGAAATTTAAATGGTAAGATACCAAGTCAACCAGGTTGACCTCAGAATGATTCACAATACGATTATGCTGTGTTTAGTTGAATAATGTATATAATAGCCGCATTCACTTCTTTTGGATGCTGATGTTTAGCTGACCTGATTATAACCATAACACACACACACACACACACACACACACACACACACTTAATTTCTAGGATATTTTAACATAAATATAGATCTTACATTGAACAAATTAACATGAATGAAATCGGCCTTTGTTAAACAAACCACTCTATAGAATTGTGTATTCTTACCCTTAACTACAGGTTATTCATTTGGGGGAAAAAATATAATTTTTAATGATACATTTAACCAGGACCCAAAAATGAAATTTTGATTTATTTTTAAAGTAACTACCATATAATTTTTACGTATATTTAATTTAATTGTTTGTTTGTACGTTTTACATTTTTGTATTTCTTTACAAAAGTCATGATATTGTAATGAAACGTAGTATGCTGAACTTAACCTTGTAGAAAAATCGAGTTCATTTTTGATTGACCTGATTGAAAATAGTTCTTTCATTTTATGTAAACAACTAATACATAGCTAAATTATTCTCTATGTTTATGGGCTTAATATCAGAATTATTATTAGTAGTAGTAGTAAATATGTTTATTTTGTCAAGGTTCTGGATTTTTCTATGGTAATTGTAAAGGTCATGGTTTTGATTTTGTAAACATCGGGATCAGTCAAGAAGGTAAGATTTCTAGAGTTAAACGGTTTTCGTTTTCGAAAATGCTTATTGTGATCTGAATTCACAAGCAGAGAACTATATAATTCTGTTATTGTGAGAACTTAGTCATTCGTGCTTTAACATCTCGCACTTTCAAGTCGTATATATTTTTGGTTGTGACAAGTACATTCCAGCTGGAATATTTTGTGTTCAAATTATTTAATTAAAGTGATCATTTTCATTGAAAATGCAAAAGTGCTCTTTAATGTTTTTTTTTTTTGGATAAAGACATTCACTGGAGTTTATACTGAAATCAAATCTGGGTTTACAATACTGCGATTCAACGAAAGACTGTTGACACATCAACACTTCAATCGATACCACTTAGACATCATCAACTTCAGTTTAGGGTTTTTCCCTGAACTTTTCCAAAATTGTATTCACGGCTTTAAATTATTAGTCTTGTGTATGTACTACTGAGATTATTTTGGGATTTAATTCGCAATAGCGTAAGTTATGTATTCTCATTTTCACCTCGAATTCAAGAGAAATAAATATATTTATTTAAATGCACAAAGCTTGTTTTCTTTCCCTCTTTTATGCTGCTTTTGTTTAAGTGCATTCACATGTACTACCATAAAGAAAGCGATGAAAGCCACACCTTTCCAGGTCCTTTTTCTCCGCTGAATGCTTTTCGTCTGCTTCTCGAAGTGCACTAAAATCAAATACATCAACTAACATGAATTGTAGGCGTAATACGCTATTATTGATATTCCTGTTTAATAAATTTTAATGCTGTACAATTACATCGCCATTTTACAAAATATGATCTTAGAAAAGATATACTACACTTTCCTATTTGGATTTTTTCACGTATACGATTCATTAATTTGATATTACGTTGCAGTTGTGAATGATAAGACATACTTTAGTTGACTCATGAAAGAAAGAGTTAACCTAATTATGGCAAGCAATTTATATTAGGTATGTTTTGAAACGTACGACATTGCACAATTTCGCTTTCATACTTAGTCGAGACGCATGAGACTAGTATTATACTAGACTGTTACTCAGAGAACATTCATAGATTCCGTGATTCAGTAGCTGTTCCAATAGCTTATCGAGTATCTTATCTAGTAGCTTATCCGGTGGCTTATCAGCTTGTCCTGTAGCTTTTCCACTAGCTTATCTAGTAGCTTATCCAGCAGCTTTTCCAGTTGCTAATCCAGTAGCTTATCCAGTAGCATATCTAGTAGCTTATATATTAGCTTATCGAGTGGCTTATCCATTAGCTTATCGAGTGGCTTATCTAATAGGTTATCCACAAGCTTATCCAGTAGCTTTTCGAGTAGCTTATCCACAATCTTATCCAGTAGCTTATCTTGTAGCTGTTCCAGTAGCTTATCTAGTAGCTTATCTAGTAGTTTGTCTAGTAGCTGTTACAGTAGCTTATTCAGTAGCTTAAACAGTAGATAATCTAGTAGTTTATCCTGTAGTTTATCCAGAAGCTCACCCAGTAGCTTAAAAATTGATTCTTATGCTTTCCATCAACTTTTCAAGCAGGGAATCTGGTTACCGATGGTTTGCTTTTTCATTCAATATTCTCTTTTCTCAAGTTAACATTATCCTATTAATACATAAGTCCTTACAAATCGAATGGTTTTAATGTAACTATAATCAAATCCCGATAAATAAGAATTTTCATATATTCAAAGATATTGATAATAATGACGACTCAGACTCATTAGTTAATCAATTTGTCGACAGTAATTTAGGCATGATTGGCGAGATTGCAGATCATACATTACTAGACTTTGTATTCAAAAACCAGGAACCATACGTTGTTACGTTTTGTACAAAAACCCATTAGAATCCTTGGAGATTATGATATATTTTTAAAATTGAATCTGCAGATATTCATTAACGTCCTGTTTTTAATCATAATAATTGGTTGTGTTTTGCTGGTTAGTTGCGAAATATTGTAAGAGTGTTGTTTGTGGAGACAAACACGTCAGCGTCACAAATGTTCAAATAAGGTGTTAATGCTTTAATCATTCAAATAATTTCGACCAAAGTGACTGATTCAACTGTAGTTTGAAACAAATAGACTGAATGCCTATAGCTTATATTCGGACTTGCACTATTTCTGTCTCGACATCATCATTAGAAAGCAGGGACATAATAACGCCGTTAATGTGCACGTCTTTCCATTCCGCGTAGGGCGTTTCTACTAATCCATTGAAGTTCGTGCAATTCGTATCAGTTTTCATTAACAAATTCTTTCAACACGACAGTACCAAGATGACTGTGATATTAGTTTAAAAGCAGGACGTCTAATGATCAATGTACTGAAATATTTTGCAGTCGAGTATTCAGTCGAAAATACAATGATTTCCCTACTCTCCCTTCACTATAAACCATTCTTTTATCACTCAAATAATATCTGCAAACATTCTTCGTCCCTGCAACACTTCTCTGTTTTGCAAGAACCCATGCTAAACCTAAAAGGATTAGTTATTAGGACATGTTACATGTAAATGTACAGCCATTCCTAACTTGAACATGTGTAGCTAGATGCTATAAATAGAGATGGTGGGTGCAGAAAGAAATGTGTATCTTTTAACCATCTGCTAGAACTTGTTATTGTCGTATATATCTGATAATTAGATGTAGTCGTCCCTAATGATTCAAGGAATTTGATGACCACGTACTAATTGTATATATATATATATACACCATGGCAGAAGAATACATATATGAACTTTGAGAGGATGCATGTTTCTCTGTTTAGCACGAAACGTCATTTCAGAAGCAATTGTATGACTCACGTTTTGACAATATCTTTTGCTATTTCGATTCCGTCCAATTCTGTTACACCTTTATGAGAAAGCACTTTAATAATTTCCCTCCTATAATATAAAATATAAGAATATTATGCCAATATAATTTAGTGCAATTTAGTGTGGATCGGAACCATTTAAAAAGAGGAAAAGATCTAATGGAATAAAATGTTAAAATGCAAATCAAGACAAAATATTAATCGCATCACTATTACTATATGTGCAACATTAACAAACCCATTATCCGTATCATTCACAAATTATGTTCATTAGTATTAGTCTTGTTTATAGGTTTTACCAAACTGCATTACTCATAAATTTGCTGTCATGTAAATACGCATAGGTACGGAGGGTTGAAAATCTCTCTCTCTCTCTCTCTCTCTCTCTCTCTCTCTCTCTCTCTCTCTCTCTCTCAATCTAAAACTGAAAATTGATGCCACAGACATGTAGCATGGCAAAATTTCTGAATGGAATAGCTTTTATATCATACCCAGGCATCAACAGTTATTATACCAGAGGCACTTCATCAACGAATTGTACTTACTGTCTTTTCTGTTAAGAAAGTTAAACCTCTTGTTTCCTAAATTCTGTTTTGAGTCTACCGATTAAACGCTAATATAAATAGGATTTGTGACAGCATATATATATATATATATATATATATATATATATATATATATATATCGCTCTGTTTAAACGTCCAAACAGACTTTTCTGCTATTTTTGTTTGGAAACATTTTACCATTGCATTTGAATGGTGTAGAGTACTTACAAATCAAAATTGTTTTTGAACATAACATTTTCCAAGCGAAGTCTTTGGTTTTCATCCTGAAGATTTTGAATCTTTTGTGCGAGATCTTTCTTCTCCTTGTTTGAGAGTGAACCTTGCGTTTTGTTTGGTGTCTCGTCACTTGTTTTCTTCTTTCCAGCAACCCTGTAAATTGGAAAAAGAGGAGTGAGGAGGGTATGGATGATGGTGTAGTTACCGTTATAATATAGGAAGCAAATTATTCTTCATGTATAGCTTCACCACAGATAAGAATGATAAATATTAGAGCAATGGTAATTAAAATAATATTATAAATTCATAAACATTAGTGCACGACATAATACATGGTTTCAGTGGAATGAGAGGTGTTTTCATTTGAAGTTAAAGTTAAATATTTGAGGATTTTCCTGTGTAGAGGTCACACCAACTACTGAGTTGGAGTATAGTTGGAGTACTGAGTATAGCATTTTATGCTAAAATCAAAGGCTTTATTATTGAAAGCGAAGCTGCTTTTAGGTGTGAAATTAAGTTTACAAATGTCATGAAATATTCATAACAGAAGGCAAACTTCAGTATTTATTAACCACAAAGTAACACACTTCAAAGCAAAGCATGGAAATCTTGCTTAGGAACACTAAACCTTATAGGGTAGAGCGTAATCAGGTTCAAGACCTATAAGAAGTTAATGTACGAAAATCTAGCAATAAGAAAATATGTTCTCCTCGAAAACCCTTGAAAGTAGAATATATATATATATATATATATATTTACATAGTTGATGATCTTCCATGTACGTTTAATTGGGAACAAATATCGTTAGCTACATATATGGTAATAAAAAACCTACAATTACTGATTTATTAAAGAATGTTTAAAATGGTTAATTATGTCTGAAAATGAAAACGTGTAGAAAATGTTTAAGTTTAAAAAATATATTGACATACTTAATCCATTTGTTACATCATGTGATCGTTAAATAAATATGAAGACTATGAAATAGATTAAAACATCATATCGATTACATCATCATACAACTTTTAATGCAACAGTGATAAATATAATCACAGATCACTATAACAGACCTTTCCAATTCTTTATTTTGTGCCCTATACTTTGCAATTTCTTCATCTGTTTCTTGACTGTGCTTACTGGCTCCGCTAAAGTCAACAGAAATACATAAAATTATTATTCACTGCTAATTCAGTTATTTCATTTTTTTTTGCCTTAATGACGCTTGAGAAATGTTACTGAACCTGAGAGCCCTGCCGTCAGCATTGATATTTACATATCTATGTAGTAGGAATTCCACTATATACTACATACCAATTTTAATAATTAATACAATTGTATTGAAAAAACAATATAATCTGATAGTACTATCTCAGCTATTCTTGTTTGTGTTTATTTTCAACTTTATTGATTGACGGATTGGCTGAATGATTTAGTATAAATTGATTATCCAATATAATATGTTATAGATTGACCAAGTAATTAATTGATTTTAATATGAAATTATTAAACACAGTGTTTCAATTTTCTCATTTTATTTAAAATATAAGTATTTTCGGTATCATTCAGATAGAAAAATTGTAATAGATCTTTCAGAAAGAGCAAATAATAAACAAGTTTATACTAAGATGTTTCTGCAAACATCGAGCCTATCGACAACTGTCATTAAAGTCTCTCTTTATTTGATCTAATTAACCTTTGTGTTTACTTCAAATCTAAAGTTATTTCTTATTTAATTGGAAAGGCGCACCAGAATGCATTTTGTTCAAGTATTCAATCTATAAAATAGAAATGTTGGACTAAATAATTACACGTTAATTAAAAAATTTTTGATTTCAAATTTGTATTTTTAGTTAGAAGCGTTTGAAATTTTTTAAATTGTTGTTATATTTTCAGGCTGCTAACATATATATAAACTAATGCCAACTACAGTATCTACAGTATCTACTACGTAACTATAGTTTGTTCAGCTTTTGCATTATCATTATTGACGACATCTTATCTTCAGACCCAAGGTTTAAAATTCACGGAAACGGAATCAATATATGTACTTGACTGATCCGAAAAAATGAAGTTCATGATGTTCTTCATCCTCAACGTATTCGTAATAACCCAAATATATATTTTGCCATGTCAATAATGAATTTGCAAACACTCTTTGGAAAAAAACACCCACACCTTTCTAACTCACTGATATAATTTGCGTGATACTTTTCTTTATACACCGCCCTGCAAAATAAAAGAGATAAACATCAGTATTGTTTTAGATTGTTGGGGCCAGCGGTTTAGTAAAAACAAAACTGCTGATTAAAATTACCTCACTTTGTAATAAGGTCAAGCAGCACCTAGAATTTATATCGCCACAAGAGGATTGACTGAATCAATTGCGAATATGTCTAAGTGCAAATTGTCTTTATCTGTTTATCCATATGAATGTATGTTGGGGACATTGTTGGACGCTGAAGGATAACATTGTACTGAATTTACCTTTCTTTCACATTATGTGTTCTAAGGAGAAGAGTCAATATTACGAAACGCTCTGTTCAAAAACTGGACGATAAACATTTAAAGCAAAATCCACTGCATTACAATTCCGTTACGATTATAATCTCCTTCACTCTGTCATTACCGAAGGTGTCGATGTAAGTAAGAAATTCATATTTGGAGAAATATAGCACCATGAAGCCATATGTAATCACGAGAATGGCTGAAGATTAAGCGAGGAAGACTGGTAATAATTTCTTTCTTTCTAGTACCAACGTATAAATGACATCATCTGTATTTCCAAACATTATTATAAATATCTTGGAAAATTATTTTGGTACAATCAATATGTTCTCAAAACGTCTTAGCAGGGGAGTAATTTGGTTTCCAATGTAACAGTAAAATAAAGACGTTTTGGCTATGCCAATGCGCATGACCGGAATAAAAAAGAAATAGAGTATAAGGTTTGTCTAAGTCACTCGCATGTGTTCGTTTTAGTACCATTGATTATGTACTATCGTCAAGGCATAATCTAAACTATGGAAAATAGAAAATGTCAAGCAGACGTTTAAACATTAACACATTAAAATGGCATATTTAGATAATTAATGTTTCTCTACAAGTAAGATTTTAAAATTGTCTTCTGACTTGCCATCAGTGTCGCAATGACATTTATCAAATTATCATTGCAAATCTATGAGTAAAGACAGGTGGAAATGCATTAATGTAGTCTAGTACCATTTTTCTAAGTCCACCGTTGATTTCTATTCAGAAATTTCATACCACTCATTTCAGTTTTCGATTCTTTTTTTATCCATTATTTTGTTATTGCTATCACATATTGGATATTTTCTTTAGCATCATTATGTTTATAAATACAAACAATGATATACCTGGCAAAATCATTGGCCACCACGGAAAATGGCAGTGTGTATATTTGCCCAGAAATGTACGAATTATTTCGCAAACTTTCTTGTACGAAAAGTCCTCAGCGTGAAGAAATCGTGATGCCCGCATTATAGTAACATATACAATAATAATAATAATAATAATAATAATAATAATAATAATAATAAAAATAATAATAATAATAATAATAATATAAAAATAATAATAATAATAATAATAATAATAATAATAATAATAATAATAAAAATAATAATAATAATAAAAATAATAAAAGTAATAATAATAATTACTTTGCATAGCGCCTAATCTTTACAAGCTATAAGCGCTTTACAACATTTATAATTATATGAATTTAAACTTTTAAAAAATAAAAAAGTAAAGAAGTAACGCCATGACATTGGAAAACAAAGAAACAAAACAAACAAATACTGAAAATAATTAAGTAGCTCTTGAACCACATTGTGTATGCCAGATACATGCTGGAAACGGTGAAGTAATATATCATAGTCTATTGTGTCAAATGCTGCAGATGAATCAAAGAGAGTGAGGATTGTACTCTTTCCACTATCCAAAGCAGAAAGAATGTCATTAAATACTTTCAGACGAGTAGTTTCATTCCAGTGGCAATATCGATATGTAGATTGCTGAAAAGACTGTTTGAATTCAAATGAGATACAAGTTGGGTTAGAACAACGTTTTCTAAGATTTTTTATAGAAACGGGAGATCATAGACTGGGCGGTAGTTCTTGAAATCGTTATGGTTAAGTGTTGGTTTTATCAGCTTTACAATGGCAGGTTGGAAAAATGATGGGAATTCGCCCGATGAGAGAGATATTAATAACATCAGTTGGTAAAGGAAATATTGGGTCTAAGCGCTTAAGCAGCACTGATGATGGAATTAGATCAAGTTCACATGACTTTGGTGCATTCATCGCATAATCGTCCGTACTAAATCCATAGAGACAGGTTTAAATGCTCCTATATGTTGTCGCTGAAATTCTGGATCGTAACTATATGGTGACGACGAGTCAACTGTGTTGTTAAGCATATCATATCAAATGGTTTGTACAATGTCTCGGAAGAAATTTGCGAATAGGTCCGGAAGGGCTACCGGAGAGAAGGTAGTTGAAGTGGTGTACATTTGTTCCTTGACATTAGTTTGTTAGTTATTTTGAAGAGCTCTCTGCATTTGGAACTCTCTGTGATCTTAGAAACGTAGTGGGATCATTTGAAATAACAGCTATAATAGTGTGGATGATCCGTGTTATATATAGAGAGACTGTATCATAGCTTAAAATCTCTTAGGTTTTGTTTTCATCAATTTCAGCCAGAATGTTCATTTTGCAAAGTGTAATATTTTTTATTCAACTTGAATTCTTGACGAACAATATTTGTCTTTTACTCTGCATTAAGAAAATTGGTGCTATTTTCTAGTATCAGAATATTTATTGATTTATTCACCTTTTTGTTGGTAATTCTTTCGAATGGATGAGCAACTGGGGTAAACGTTTGACCAACCTGTAAAGTATCATGTTTTTAGGGGACGCACTACCATTTCCTGATGAATTTCATATTTTGAAAGCAGTGTTGTGGGTGAAACAGGAGATGATTTTATAAATAATAATTAATTGCATCAAACTTTCTCTGCAATTGAGGTAGTAAATATTGCAATACTATAGGACACCATGTAGTATCAAGTAATCCCGTTAAGTTCATTGATGGCTCTGGAGTGTAAGCTTCGTTGTGGCTGATATTTAAGACATATGACATTGTTTGAGTTGACTAAATACGCAAATTGACAGAGAGATATATATAGATGAATATATAGATAAAACTGTAAAATATACATAATCCAAAGTGCAAGATGCTTTGATCCTGCAACATCTATAATTTAGAAATAAAGATTATTAATAATAAGCATAAAAGTAAAGACAAGCCCTTCCGCAAAAGTACTAAAATCAAAGCAGAATAATGATTTGCTTAATATTTAGTATAGAGGAAACGCATTAATGATAACCTATTGGGCATTCACTCAAATATGTATAACTATTTTACTCCAAAGGTATAAAGCAAAGATATATCAAAATATTTTTACATACTTCGACTGAGTTTGCTGCTGATCCGCTCCTTGCAGTTTCTGGCTTATTTTCTCGATCTCTTTCTCGTGTTTTCTGAGAATGTGAATATATCGGTTTCGAATAATTGTTTAAGCTATGAATAGACATTAATGTTCATTGGCATATTTTTCTTGTGCATGCTTATACGATAACGCCGAAACAAATACAAGTTAATCTTGCATCAAATTCTTTTGTTATCCATTTCAAAGATGCATTACTATATAATTGTATTATCCACTTCCCCCTTCCTATGCTTACATTATTGTTTTGTCTACTCGGCAACTTTCAGAGTATAAATAAAATATTCTCTGCATTAGTTGGCAAATACTGACAGGCATAACAATTAAGAAGAAATATATTTTAAGAAAATTAAATGGTACGATACTAAGTCAACCAGGTTGACCTCAGAATGATTCGCAATACGATTATGCTGTGTTTAGTTGAATAATGTATTTAATAGCCGCATTCACTTCTTTTGGATGCGGATTTTTAGCTGACCTGATTATAACCATAACACACACACACACACACACACACACAAACACACACAAACACACTTAATTTCTAGGATATTTTAACATAAATTTAGATCTTACATTGAACAAATTAACATGAATGAAATCGGCCTTTGTTAAACAAACCACTCCATAGAATTGTGTATTCTTACCCTTAACTACAGGTTATTCATTTGGGGGAAAAAATATAGTTTTTAATAATACATTTAACCAGGACCCAAAAATGAAATTTTGATTTATTTTTAAAGTAACTACCATATAATTTTTACGTATATTTAATTTAATTGTTTGTTTGTACGTTTTACATTTTTGTATTTCTTTACAAAAGTCATGATATTGTAATGAAACGTAGTATGCTGAACTTAACCTTGTAGAAAAATCGAGTTCATTTTTGATTGACCTGATTGAAAATAGTTCTTTCATTTTATGTAAACAACTAATACATAGCTAAATTATTCTCTATGTTTATGGGCTTAATATCAGAATTATTATTAATAGAAGTAGTAAATATGTTTATGTTTGTCAAGGTTCTGGATTTTTCTAAGGTAATTGTAAAGGTCATGGTTTTGATTTTGTAAACATCGGGATCAGTCAAGAAGGTAAGATTTCTAGATGTAAACGGTTTTCGTTTTCGAAAATGCTTATTGTGATCTGAATTCACAAGCAGAGAACTATATAATTCTGTTATTGTGAGAACTTAGTCATTCGTGCTTTAACATCTCGCACTTTCAAGTCGTATATATTTTTGGTTGTGACTAGTACATTCCAGCTGGAATATTTTGTGTTCAAATTATTTTATTAAACTGATCATTTTCATTGAAAATGCAAAAGTGCTCTTTAATGTTGTTTTTTTTTTGGATACAGACATTCACTGGAGTTTATACTGGAATCAAATCTGGGGTTATAATACTGCGATTCAACGAAAGACTGTTGACACATCAACACTTCAATCGATACCACTTAGACATCATCAACTTCAGTTTAGGGTTTTTCCCTGAACGTTTCCTAAATTTTATTCACGGCTTTAAATTATTAGTCTTGTGTATGTACTACTGAGATTATTTTGGGATTTAATTCGCAATAGCGTAAGTTATGTATTCTCATTTTCACCTCGAATTCAAGGGAAATAAATATATTTATTAAAATGCACAAAGCTTGTTTTCTTTCGCTCTTTTATGTTACTTTTGTTTAAGTGCATTGACATGTACTACCATAAAGAAAGCGATGAAAGCCACACCTTTCCAGGCACTTTTTCTCCGCTGAATGCTTTTCGTCTGCTTCTTGAAGTGCACTAAAATCAAATACACCAACTAGCATGAATTGTAGGCGTAATACGCTATTATTGATATTCCTGTGTAATAAATTTTAATGCTGTACAATTACATCGCCATTTTACAACAAATGATCTTAGAAAAGATATACTACACTTTCCTATTTGGATTATTTCACGTATACGATTCATTAATTTGATATTGCGTTGCAGTTGTGAATGCTAAGACATACTTTAGTTGACTCATGAAAGAAAGAGTTAACCTAATTATGGCAAGCAATTATTATTAGGTATGTTTTGAAACGTACGACATTGCACAATTTTGCTTTCATGCTTAGTCGAGACGCATGAGACTAGTATTATACTAGACTGTTACTCAGAGAACTTTCATAGATTCCGTGATTCAGTAGCTGTTCCAATAGCTTATCGAGTATCTTATCTAGTAGCTTATCCGGTAGCTTATCAGCTTGTCCTGTAGCTTTTCCACTAGCTTATCTATTAGCTTATCCAGCAGCTTTTCCAGTTGCTAATCAAGTAGCTTATCCAGTAGCATATCTAGTAGCTTATATATTAGCTTATCTAGTGGCTTATCCATTAGCTCATCGAGTGGCTTATCTAATAGGTTATCCACAAGCTTATCCAGTAGCTGTTCCAGTAGCTTATCCAGTAGCTTATCTTGTAGCTTATCTAGTAGCTTGTCTAGTAGCTGGTACAGTAGCTTATCCAGTAGCTTAAACAGTAGATAATCTAGTAGTTTATCCTGTAGTATATCCAGTAGCTTCAAAATTGATTCTTATGTTTTCCATCTACTTTTCAAGCAGGGAATCTGGTTACCGATGGTTTGCTTTTTCAGTCAATATTCTCTTTTCTCAAGTTTACATTATCCTATTAATACATAAGTCCTTACAAATGAAATGGTGTTAATGTAACTTTAATCAAAACCAGATAAACACGAATTTTCATATATTCAAAGATATTGATAATAGTGACGACTCAAACTCATTAGTTAATCAATTCGTCGACAGTAATTTAAGCATGATTGGCGAGATTGCAGATCATACATTACTAGACTTTGTATTCAATAACCAGGAACAATACGTTGTTAAGTTTTGTACAAAAACCCATTAGAATCCTTGGAGATTATGATATATTTTTAAAATTGAATCTACAGACATTCATTAACGTCCTGTTTTTAATCATAATAATTGGTTGTGTTTTGCTGGTTAGTTGCGAAATATTGTAAGAGTGTTGTTTGTGGCGACAAACACGTCAGCGTCACAAATGTTCAAATAAGGTGTTAACGCTTTAATCCTTCAAATAATTTCGACCAAAGTGACTGATTCAACTGTAATTTCATACAAATAGATTGAATGCCTTAAGCTTATATTCGGACTTGCACTAATTCTGTCTCGCTATCATTATTATAAAGCAGGGACATAATACCGCCGTTAATGTCCACGTCTTTGCATTCAGCGCAGGGCTTTTCTACTAATCCATTGAAGTTCGTGCAATTCGTATCAGTTTTCATTAACACATTCTTTCAACACGACATTACCGAGACGACTGTGATATTAGTTTAAAAGCAGGACGCCTAATGGTCAATGTACTGAAATATTTTGCAATCGAGTATTCAGCCGAAAATACAATTATTCCCTACTCTCCCTTCACTATAAACCATTCTTTTATCACTCAGATAATATCTGCAAACATTCTTCGTCCTTGCAACACTTCTCTGTTTTGCATTAAACCATGCTAAACCTAAAAGGATTAGTTATTAGGACATTTTACATGTAAATGTACAGCCATTCCTAACTTGTGTAGCTAGATGCTATAAATAGAGATGGTGGGTGCAGAAAGAAATGTACATCTTTTTGCTATCTGCTAGAACTTGCGAGAATAAAAACTTATTTTTGTCGTATATATCTGATAATTAGATGTAGTCGTACCTACTGATTCAAAGAATTTGATGACCACGCACTAATTGTTACTACATATATATATATATATATATGAACTACTTTGAGTGGATGCATGTTTCTCTGTTTAGTACGAAACGTCATTTCAAAAGCAATTGTATGACTCACTTTTTGACTAGATCTTTTGCTATTTCGATTCCGTCCAATTCTGTTACACCTTTTTGAGAAAGCACGTTAAGAATTTCCCTCCTGTAATATAAAATATAAGAATATTTTGCCAATATAATACGATGGAGTGCAGTTAATGTATATAGTATGCATTACTTCAAATATATCCATATCCTGAACTCCTGCAATTTAGTGTGGATCAGAACCATTTAAAATGAGGAACAGATCTAATGGAATAAAATGTTAAAATGCAAAATCAAGACAAAATATTAATCGCATCACTATTACCATATGTACAACATTAACGAACTCATTATCCGTATCATTCACAAATTACGTTTATTAATATTAGTCTTGTTTATAGGTTTTACCAAACTGCATTACTCATAAATTTGCTATCGTATAAATACGAAAAGGTACTGAGGTATGCAAATATCTCTCTCTCTCTCTCTCTCTCTCTCTCTCTCTCTCTCTCTCTCTCTCTTCTGAAACTGAAGATTGATGCCACAGACATGTAACATAGCAACATTTCTAAATGGAATAGTCTTTATATCATACCCAGTCATCAACAGTTATTATACCAGAGGCACTTCATCAACGAATTGTACTTACTGTCTTTTCTGTTAAAAAAGTTAAACTTCTTGTTTTTAAATTCTGTTTTGAGTCTACCAATCAAACGCTAATATAAATAGGATTTGCGACAGTATATATATATCGCTCTGTTTAAACGTCCAAACAGACTTTTCTGCTATTTTTGTTTGGAATAATTATACCATTGCATTTGAATGGTGTAGTGTACTTACAAATCAAACTTCTCTTTGTGGATAACATTTTCCAAGCTAAGTCTTTTGTTTTCATCCTCAAGATTTTTAATCTTTTTTGCGAGATCTTTCTTCTCCTGGTTTGAGAGTGAACCTTGCGTGTTTGTTTGTTTCTCGTCATTTGATTTCTTCTTTCCAGCAAACCTGTAAAGTGCAAAAAGAGGAATGAGGAGTGTCATTGATGATGGCGTAGTTACCGTTATAAAATAGGATGCAAACTATACTTCATGTAATAAGAAACTACACATTCATTCAACAATATTGTAATGTGTGTATATATATATATATATATATATATATATATATATATATATATATATATATATATATATATATATATATATATATATAATGATGAATGTATCAGACTATCTTTTTAATAATAATTATGTAACAATAAAACCTTTCATTAATCCTTCTTTCGGAAAAAGAAATAGGATACAAACTATACTTCATGTAATAAGAACCTACACATTTATTCCACGATATCCTGATATATTTTTAATGTGGAATGTATCATCTTTTTAACACTAGTTATGTAACTATGAACTCTTTCCTTTTTCTTCCTTTCTGAAATGATATTTGTCTTATTTATTAAACAAAGTATTTGAGTTGTTGCACCATAGCATCAGACTCCATTGTGAAATGCCTGAACAAGTTTAATAGGTTGTCATTCAAAATGGGCCATTTACGTCAGGGATTGGTAATTACTAATGGTTTTGGGTTTTAGTCAGGATTCTCGAGGCAGGACGCTGATAAAAATGTTGTTAAATATTGTTAATAATGGAACAGGTTGAGCTTCTTTTTTGTAATACAACCAAAGGCAATATTTATCAAATTGTGAGTGTTTTTTTTTTGCTTACCTATATTCAAGACTAATGTGAATTGGATCTTAAGGGTAAACTGTTTTAAACTTACAAAAAAGTAGTACGTCTGCATTTAAGTTTTTCAAAAGAAGATTCCAGAAGCACTGAAGTTACAAAATGCATTTTCATATCTATAAATAACATACGTTTCTACTTGCAGACACACTGTGTGACACATATACAGGAAGTTCCCAATAATCAAACAATGTCGTTGTTGGCAGGGTGCGATAAACGTTAAACTGACTTACTGTTTTACACTTGCCATTTCAGTATTGAGATGATAGATTCTCTGCAAATTTAACAAAAGAAAATAGTTATTATATTTCTGAGTGATAACTGAAATACACAATATAGTTTCAAGATAAACGCTTATAGATAAAACACTGAAAGAATGCAATAAACTAGGATTTTCTTTCCTCACTTTAGAAGAAGATCGACATTTGTAAAATGAAAACATATTAAACTATATGATATTTTGTCAAATTTTATGACACGATTGTTACAATGATATTCATGCACAATACACATAAAAGACAGACAATGCTGATATTTAATTATGAATAGACTAGCATTTGATTAATATACTACCTCTAACAAACGTCAAAAGATAATTGATATCAATTTTACTGACACACTTGTTACTTACAATAGACTGAAATTTAAGGGACTAATAAATGCTATTAATATATGCTTCATCAGCATCATCATCTTTATTTCCTTCCATATAAGATTAAATAATATAGAAATAAATCATCTGAATACAATGATTAAATAAGTATTAAAGAATAAATAAGTATTATTTTAAAAAAATTATAATAATCATTTACAATATATTACACTATATCAGTCATAGTGTTCTTCAGCTGCATAAGTTGTAAGTTTCTGTACCTTATTTGCAGAAGATAGCTGCACACTGCATGACAAAGTATCAGCATACAAGACGAATAGCTTGGTGTTTTCTTTGTCAATTACCCCTGATGGTAACCTTTTACCTAGAAGATATTGTAATTGCAGCTCATCTTCGACATTAAATAACGTAATGTGCAGGTTCATTGGAAACTTATCCGTAATGAAATACCAGAATGAGTTTCTAAAATTCGACATGTAAGGACAACTAACACAACAATGCAGTATCAATTTGAATAAACATTCCCACATCTAATACAGATATCGAGCTGTGTTTGATGAACATCAGCCCATAGTTTAGCTACATATGTAAATACCTTAGTGTGTTGTCTGGTTTTTGCCGACTGCCACACTGAGGCAGGTCGTAAGTATTCGTGTATCAAAGAGAATCTATCAATATCTGTTTAATTAGACATACGAACTCTCCAGAGCCTATTTTCAAGACAAGCATTTTTTGACCTTACAATTTCTTTCCAATAGTGTTTTTTATCTGTAACTTCAGAATGATGCAACAAATCAGTTAGATACCCGAGCAAGTCAAACTTCTTTGAGGTATAATATAAATTTGAAATTAACCCGTAGCTTGACATGCATCCGCTCAAAATGTAGTGAAATAACGTTAACGTTAAACGTTAGTATGTACATTGTTAGGCGTCAAACACATTCTATGTAAAAACATCAATTTTCTTCTATCAGTTTCGGACTGCGCTGATGTCCATTCTAGCATTCCTAGGGCGATGTTTGATCTTGTATATGTTGAAAAACCTTGTAAATGTTTGGCAAAATACCTCAGAGTTTTATCCAATAAAGCAATGCCACTTTTTTTAAATGTTACACCATAATTCACTTCCATAAAACATTGAATGAACAATTATCTTTCTAATTACATTTGCAGCAACCTAAAGGATTTAAACCATTCGGTTTAATGCCAATACCAAACAGACCGTGAAAAGATTTTTTTACCTTTATTGCATGCAACGCGTGTTGCGTCATGCAACGTCAGCTTTGAGTTAATCCGGTGAGCCAGGTGTGTTGCCGAATCAGTAACCGGCAAACATGACGGTCCGAGATACCATTTCATATTTATATAATTCTTGCATTGGGGACCAAAAATGATAATGTATGACTTTGTGACACTAAGCTCTAATCGCCACGTATTAGTTTAGTCAAATGCTATATCTGAAAGCTTTTTTAGATTGCTAGGATATATAGTCAAAAGTGAAATATCATCAGCTAGATTTGGATTTCCGACAGCATAGGATCCAATCGTTGCTCCAAATCCAATATTTTCCAACTGTAGCAACAAGTCATTTATAAATATTGTGTACATCGAGGTTGACAAACACCACCTTGTCTCACGCCTTGGCCAATTGAGAACCAGACTGAAATTTGCTCATTGATAAGAACTTTACTCTGTAAATGTATAAACATGTTAAAAAATATCAAAAGGTATTTACCTGTAATTGCCAACATGAATATTTTAAAAAACAGTCCATTGTGCCACACGGTATCAAATGCCTTTTATGTTTCAAGGAACGCAGCAAACACCCGTGATCCCATGTTTACATTATATTGTACTGATTGCAACAGCACAAAACTCGCTGTTGTGCAGCATAAACCTTTTAGGTAACCACGTTGTTGTGAACTGAGAATACTAGAATTTGTACGTTTGGGCTAAGTAACCAAATGTTCATGAATAATCCTTTCAAAGGTTTTGTAGATAACAGGCAATAAAATAACAGGCCTGTAACTTTCGAGGGAGTTCTGTGATTATCTGTTACCTTTGTACAGTGGTATTACTATACCATTTGTGCAATCTACAGGTATGTAACATTGATCAATTATCCGAGTAAATAAAATTGTCATACATTCGATGAGGTAGTCGCTGCCATAGATTAAATGTTCATTGCCTATTTGATCATGTCCCGACACTTTTGATTTCTGTAGACTTTTAATTTCTCTTGCTTCCTTTACACTGGTACTGGTCTATAAAGCCTCGATATGGCTTACTCCGTTCTGTAGACCATGATTTAATTCTCTCTATAAGCCCATTAGTGTTTCCATCAAAACTATAGGTAGGATTCGGCGTGTGAAAGTCCTCATAGTATCTGCCAAAGCCATTTGCGATGGAAGCATTATCACGAACACAAACTCCATCAGTTGATAGTTCCTGACAAAAATTTATATTGTTTCCTCTCTTAACGTTGATCATTTTCCAAAAGTGTCTTACATCGCATTCATGTGCTTTTTCAATTTCTTAACTTTATATTCTCCGTAAAAAATATATTGATTACCCCTCGATTCCCGTACGATTGCTTTGTCAGACCGCTATCTCACATGTTACCTTATAACCGTTTTAGATGTAAATGGTGTCAAAAATTGCAGAAGTCCTGTGTATTTAAATGTTAACCTACATACTAGCGTTAAAGTTAAATCTCGTTCACGTGAAGTATTACACAACCACTTGTATTTATTAATGTGATAAGGGGTAGGGGGTATTCCTTGGTATACAATGTACTAGTAGCATTAGCGTAGAATCCTCTCTTTTGCTATTGTATAAGAGAATACGACCGGAACACATACAATTAAATATTTGTGAATAGAGTCATTATTTCTCATGGTGTTAAAATCAAAGTAAAGCTTAGCCGATACACTCGTTATGGTTTTACTACTTGGCGAATCTGCATAATGGGAGGTTACTCAAGTTAACTATCAGTTGCCAAAGTTTTAGTATTTCTATATAAGTATAGCGCTGTTACTTACCGCTTCAACTGACCGTTTCTGGTCACGTAGCCGTTGTTGTTGCAGAACGGTTGCTTTATGTCGTAATGACTGGGTCTTTTTCAACGGTAAAAGGCTATATTCTGCATTTTAAAATAACGTGGGCTCTTTGTAACAAACAAGATGAACTAGACGCATTAATTTACTTCCTTGACGACTGTATTAGAAACGAGGCTTTCCACGAACCCAGTTAGATAAAGAGAGGAAGTTATATTTTAAGTATCAAACCTAGTATCGATGTGTGATACGAAAGTGTAAGCTTATATATTAAACTTACTACCACACTTAGAGAAAGTGTATTGTAATATCAGGTATAACGTATATACCAGTCTTTATGTCCCATGTGCAGTGAATGTAATGTCTTATATTATTCCTAAACTGTCGCTGATACAGTGTGGTAAGGTATATACATTCGTCAATGCACCCGTCCATCCCGTTCCGTTCATTACCGTTACCCTGTATACATTGATACATTGACACTATATATATATATATATATATATATATATATATATATATATATATATATATATATATATATATATATATATATATATATGTATGTATATATATAGCCAGATATAAATTGATTCTACTTTGGTAAGTCATTTTAGCGGGATGGTTAGATAACAATGAAGGCCGAAGATTCAGGATACAGTCTAAATCTGTACTGACTGAGGAAGTGTGACAATGTGACAATCAAGGCGTTTAATCCTGCATGATGGAGCGGGTAACGGGTTGAAAGGGGAAATACGAGTTTGGATGTGTCATACAACACACGGGATTTGTATATTTCTCCATTTATTAATGCGAACATAATTGATGGCTTCCATATCTATGTTTATCATTTCTTTTACAAAATAATAAATTCTTAAGATACAAGCTCTGTAATAATATCCTGTCCTCTACACAGAAGCTGACTTCTAGGTTTCATCTATACTGATAAATATAGGTTTGATCATGATAACTCAAAACTTTTAAGTTGCTGAATATTTAATATCATTGTGTTTGCATAGGTTTACTCTGAAAACTGAATATGTACTGTGACTCCTAAATATGCTCCCATGGCGTTTGGCGTAGCTGGCACTGCTTCAGAATCATATGGA
Organism: Unio pictorum; assembly: GCA_030141615.1. NCBI lineage: Eukaryota > Metazoa > Mollusca > Bivalvia > Unionida > Unionidae > Unio > Unio pictorum. The sequence goes on from JARLTB010000269.1 coordinate 3,304,177, forward strand.
TGCTGGGGAGACCTACTTGGGCGAGTACTTCAGTGTCATGAGCCTTGTCTTGCTATTCGATGCTGAGGAATATCCTGAGACCTGTTGTGTGAAAGGCGTTGAGCTTCCTGGTATGGCGTTGGTACACCGTCTACGTTTCGCATACGTAAAGTAGTGTTGGGAGCACAACTGCCGTGTAGACATTTAGTTTGGTCTGGATGCTGACGCAATTTCTATTCCAGACGTTAACATACAATATGCCGAAAGGTGCGTATGCTCTGAAAATGCGAAGAATCACGTCGTCGTCATATTGGACGCTATATGTCAGTGTGCCGTTAAGGTAGATGAAGCGGTTCGTTACTTTCAGTGTTTGGCTGTTGGAATTGATGCTGGGCTTAACGTGGGCGTTTCCAGAGGACTGCTGATGCAGGAAATCAGTCTTCTTGGTACTGATGATGAGACCAACAATTGTGCAGGAGCTGTAGAACTTGTCAGCGGTGCATTGTAGCAAGCATTGAGGTCGCAGTCATCATCAAATACTAACTCCTTTATATTGCCTGTAAAAATCTTAGTTTTCCCTTGAAGCCTCCTGGGATTAAATTGTTTTCCATCTCTACGGTTACCTGACGCCGACTCTTACCTCTCCGTCTCTGAAAGCGTTAGTCAGATTGGCGGATAACACTAGACTGAACAGTGTCGGTGCCAGAACACAATCCTGCTTTTGACGCCATTGGTTACTTGGAATGGCCCAGATGTCTCACCATTGTCCTGGACTCGTGCTTCCATGCCATCGTGGAAATGCTGCACCATGGATATATTTTTTCTCGGGCATCCGTACTTGGTTTTTATCTTCCACAAGCGTTCTCTCTGAAAAATACCGGTGGCTTTGTCAAGTCGACGTAGATGAACAAAGGCTTAGTGTGTGGCTCATGACATTTTTCTTGTAGCTGTCTCGCAGCAAACACACTTTTTATGGTCCCACGTTCTTTTCAGAATCCACACTAGCAGTAATCCCTGGTCAAGGTGCGTAGTGAATTTGAGAGTAGGGATAAACCACGGTGGTTTTAGTAGGCCTGTCGGTTCCCTTTGATTTGGTTGATTATGGTTGATTGTTTACGCGTCTTTTAATTCCAGGGAGATCATCTCTTGCTGACACAACATTTAAAGCAATTGGTAAGGCCTTTCTATCAGGGATGTGTTACTTCCTTGTAAACTTCAGCGGGGATGGAGCGTGAATCAGGTGCTTTGACACTAGAGTGCAGTAGTATGGCTTTCTGTGTCTTTAGCAACCTTGGAGGGTCATCCAATGCTTTGTTGATGGGTAATTGGGGAGACGACTGATGGCTTTATCTATGATGGATGAAAGGTGATGCAGTAGGCTGTCAAAATGTTCAATCCATCGTTGATGAATCTTCTCTTTGTCAGTACATAGTGTCTTCCAGTTCGCGCTGATGAGGGGGTGGATGATCCATAGGATGTATGTCCATACACTTATTTCAGGGCATTGTAGAAGTTATTTGTGTCATGCTGGTCTGCGTAGCACTGGACCTCATCCGATTTGTCGCTTAACCATATGTCTCCCATCTGACGCAGCTTCTGCTCTACAGTTCTGTGTATGTTGTTTTACGTATCTTTCCTAGAGTTGGACATGGGGTTGCAGAGTTAGGTTTTAAGGAGGCTATGTTTATCATCCAGCAAATGTTTGATTTCGACGCAGTTCTCATCAAATCAGTTTTGGTGCTTTCTGTTTGAGGGTCCTAATATTTCCGAAGCTATGCTGTAGGTATGCTCTCTGAAGGCCGCCCAGGTGGTCTCCAGACTCGATAATTGAGACGGGTGGAGTGCAAACGTTCTTTCTAGTGCATTTCAGTTTGTTTGTGTTTAGTCATTTATGAACCTTCTTTCCCTGTGGGAGTCGTTTGGGGGTGAATACGGGTCTTAAGCTTCGGTATTTATCCACAAATATATCTGCTGAGAACTTACACAAGTAAGGTCCTTCTGGAAAATTATAAGAACTCTTAAAGCTTGATCAGACAACCATGAATACAATATAAAGCTCAGTGCTAGACTAGACGACCATGAATAAATTAGAAAGTATTAAAGTTGGATCAGACAACTATGAATACAATTAATAGCTTTCAAGCTGGATTTGACATCCTTAATACAAACCAAAGAATTAAAGCTGGTTCAGACAACCCTAAATACAATCAAAGGCCTTCAAGATGGACGCACCTCCATGAATATAATGAAATTACTTTAAGCTGTATCAGAAAACTTTGATGGTTCTTATATTCAATTTGTATTATGTGTTTGACCTTTGTCCGTAATTGGGGATTGGAGTATAGGCCTACATGAGTAATGCCATGTTTCAAAATATGTTTACTTTGATTTAAGTTTAGGACTTTGGTATTTTCCCCAGGAAAAATATATGTTCAGCCTCATTTGTCAGGTTATTTGCTAAAACGTAAGTAAACAGACTATACTTTCTTTATTAACTTGATGGACATGTTCATTGCAAATGGCTAGGACACAGGACATTGTGTTGTGTCATAAGTTAGGTTACAGTCCTTATATAAAGACGACCAAGTAACCAATTATTGATATATTTTAATGTTGTGGAATCACTTTATTGTTGTGTTCAGATATAATGTTACAGGAATTAGATTTTAAATTATGCATTGTAGTGACAAATGGCTAGTTTACAGTTTTGACTCTAACATTACTTTGTAATTATTGTGAATTCATTCAAAGTCATTATTATATATCAAAACTATTTGTGTATCAACATATGCAAAACTATTGGTAGATACGCACATTTGAGACATGGAATTCATTCTAAGCAGTGTTTCTGGGTCCTGTGATAGAACTTTACGAATTAGTTTGTATTTGATTCACGATACTGTAAATTCCTTGTAGATTCCACTTTGTAATCTTTGCAAATATATTTTTGAATTTTACTAAAATAATTGAGTTTGCTCTTTCGGTTACTTCCTTTAAGACAATAGAGTCGTTACACATCAGTATAGCTAAAAGCTTTAAAGCTGTATCACAACCATGTACACAATCAAAACATATAAAGCTAAACCATACAATCATTAATATAAATAAAATCTTAAAGCTAGATCACACAACCAGGAATACAATCAAAAGTCTTACATGTGAATCAAACAACCATGTAGCCTTGAACTTGGATCAAAACTATGAATACAAACAAAAGCCTTGAACCTGGATCATGACCTTAGGTTAACCAAAATACTGAATGCCGGATCAGATAACCATGAATACAAGGTTATTATTATTATTATTATTATTATTATTATTATTATTATTATTATTCAGAATATTTATAATAAAACTCAACCTTATTCAATAAGCAGACAAGCATATATTGCATATGTTGGAATCCTTATCGAATAGCTGCTGACAATTTACAGACTTGTTGTCGACGCTTTTGGTGTTTTTATGTTGCTAGTATTTTTAGCTGGTGTCATTTGGTTTTACAATAGTGATTTTTTTATAGGGTTGCAATGAGCAGACTCAAACCAAAATAGGTAATAATTTTAATACGTGAGATTTTAATGCAATAAAATATTATTATATGTACACACAAATATTTGAATTTAATTTCCACAGATTCATGTTTTTTATATGAAGGTAATACACAATAAATCCATGTAATCACAAGCATAGACTGAAGATGATGTTCTCATTCAGTTAGAAAGGTCTTGTCACGACGCTTTGCTTCTTCCTGTCACACAAGATAATTTGTTAAAGCGAAACGCATGGCCCCTTTCATGGCTCACTCATGTTCAATTTGTCATATGCTGGTCGGATGGCTTTTTATCTGTTAAAAGTAAGAAAAAGATATTCATCATATTCATATTTCATTGTATGTATCACGAAATAGGTATCTGTGCTTTAAAGTGACACAATGTTTCATAAATAAATATTTTTGCTGGCTCCATGCGTTTAAGTCTCCTGTATCCAAAATCATAATGTTAGGACACAAACAAACAGTAAACATCAGCATATGTAACTGAAATATATTACCTATTAGTAATGTAACTGAAATATATTACCTATTAGTAATAGGTAATGTAACTGAAGTAATAGGTAATGTAACTGAAGTATATCACCTATTAGCAATATCACGGAAATATATTACCTATTAGTAATATAACGGAAATATATTACCTATTAGTAATGTAACGGAAATATATTACCTATTAGTAACCCTTACGGGAGGGGATGCTAAGTCTAATTATTGCTGCTGTCGATAATCAAACCCACTTTGTCTGTCACATAGTCAGTTGCACAGACCAATTACTTAAAGGTCCTCACCGGATAGGCTAATTAGTAAGTGGCCTCTTATATCTACACCATTACAGTAACAGCATAAATAAAAATGGATGACTAATAATAATTGTAATTATCATTGTCGTCGTCATGATCATCATTCTTGCTGAACTAATTATCATTATTGTTGTTATTAATAGTATTAATAATAGGATTGATTGATTGATTGATTGATTGATTGATTGATTGATTGTGTTATACATCTTTTTACTGATGTGACTGTTGATGCCAATGCTTGTTTGTTCGTTTGTTAGCTTTGTTATTCTCCGTTGCCCCCACTACTCTTACATTATATAATATTTTTTGAGAGAGATCTCTATATTAAAATCATTCATTTAGTTATTTCCTTGTATATACGTGATATCTTTGTTAAATCTGAACTATTATCACTCTTGGTAGTATAATGGTCACATGAGACGAAAATCGTCAAAATGCAAATTATTAATTTTCTTTGAAGAACATTAGGTGAACATTGAAAAAATATGATTCCGTGACACATATTCACTCCAACGGAATTTCCCAAATTCGCCATTAATGGTAATGGAGAGATTCACTGTCCAAAATTATTGATTGCTTTACCATACTTGACTGAGGCTCTGTTTGTCGTAATATGACGTCATTACGGAACAAACTGACTAAATATTACAGTGTATTGGTTCAAGGGAACTACAAGTAAAACTTAACAATTCTTTCTGAGCAGTGTATGTGACGGGATCAACATAAATAGGCATACCGAATTCTTTTCAAAGTTTCAAACCTTTAAAGACCCAGAAAATAGAGTTCTATCGATTATGTCAAGTCAATTCGGGAAATATTAATGAAGAGATTCCATCTTTTGAATGATTAGATGATCATAAATCCTTAAAAACGTTGAAAAACTATATTGTCTTGCCACTTTGATGATTACACCATATACGTTTTGTTTGTTTCTTAAATTTCACCCCAAACAGTGACATTCAGGTTTGAATTGAGTACTTAAAGATACGATTGCAATGTTAACGTTACTTACAAGTAACTTCAATGACCACTATCGTTTGAATAGATGACCACTATGGTGCGAAGTCACGCGCATGTTCTCTAGAGAAAGAAATCTTTTGTATTAACAGAATGTAATAAAATATTATGACGCACTCTAAATACTACCAGCATTTCAAACTAGTTACAATGTATCGTTGATGCTGTGCTGATTTAAAGTTACATGACCAGATTACCTGATGCTTTGGAAAAGAAACATAGGAGAGATGTATTCGGCTTAAAAATCTGGTGCGTCCTCTGCGCGAGGTGACATTCTGTCTGCCTCTGATTGGTTAAGTTTTGCTGTTGCCTTGGCAATGTATATCTGCCTATGCAGTAAATGGGTGGTGTCACTGAAACAATAAAATAAAAGTAACATGAACGAATATTAATTCGGAGTAATTTTATAGAAAACAATTTCTAAGCGGCATATGCGCATGCCAACATAATTTTACATAAACTTCAAAGAAATTTGTATGTCATCTGTACTTAATTTTGATACAGATAACATTTTACAGTTGTGCTCCATTCATCCAACACGTACGGTTCTATCTATCTATCTATCTATCTATCTATCTATCTATCTATCTATCTATCTATCTATCTATCTATCTATATATATGTCTGTTTGTCTGTCTGTCTGTTTGTCTGCCTGCCTGTCTGTCCTTCTTTATATCAGTCCATCCATATATCTGTCTATCAAAATAGGTGTACTTAGTTTTAAATATTTATTTTCCGTTATATGCATGACAGTTCTCACCTTATGTCTCTTAACTCTGAATTCTTCCTGCGCAGAAACTCCTCCATTTCTTTCCTTGACCATACAAAATATGGTAAATTGTTGTTTTAATATGGAACAAAATATTTTTTGACATCAAATTAAAAATATTATGTCTTACATAGCAAGAAAATTATGTGTTATACAATAACAACGAATTTCACACAGGATATATCAATAAAGGTTACGCGATATCCTACAAAAACATTATTTTTGTTGAATGTTTTTCTCCGATATATATCATTGATAGGTGACTAAAAGGCTTTTGTCTAAGTAAATGATTTTCTTATCTAATCCCTTCTACTCATTTTAGTGCAAAGCATTCAAAGGAAACTGCTTGACATGACTACCAATTTAATTTCACATGTTATTACCAAATTTTCATTTTCTTTTCTAAAACTTGTTTCATTCCTACTCATTTTAATAATCAATTGTTGCCACGGTGATGGAATCTGCATTTATTTAGTTACGCTTCCGAGGTTTAATATGACCTGGATTCACATATACGTTGTGTTTTACACGTTGGGTTAATTAGTAGGTGTTAGTTCATATACCTGTCACGTCTAACTTCTACAAGTTCTTTTTCAAGAACGCCGATCTTGTGTTGTAATAACTCCCTCTCTCTTTCGTTGGTTCTTGCACTATCAGCATGACAAAATTTGTAGAAAGAAAAGATTAAAAGTCTGGAATTAGGTGTACAGGCAATCCAAAAGTATTGTAGTAGGATCAATATTATTATTATTACCAGTAGTAGTAGTAGTAGTAGTAGTAGTAGTAGTAGTAGTAGTAGTAGTAGTTGTTGTTGTTCTTGATGTTCTTGTTATGGAGTAAGTTGTGATTTTATTTAGTATAATAGTAGATGTGACACTATCATTGTTACTGAATGCAACATCATTCAATTATCATTGGTAGTTTCACTTATCTTGTAATAGTAGTGTACATAAAGATGTGTTATCATATGTAGTTTAAGTTGTAATAGTAGTGTACATAGAGAAGTGTTATCATTAGGACTTCTATATTTACATTGGATACATGTGAATTCATTGAATGATTGGTCAATTGATCAGTTGACTCGCTGCTTAAAAACGCGACTTGTTTTTGGTTCTAGAAAAGATATTTTACTTACGAGTATGTTAACACTCCCGGCAATTTTGTTTCCATGAGGGTAAGTTTTTCTCTGTACTCTGCGATCTTACCCCTGCATTCGGCCAACTGTTGTTTCAAAAGCGACTTGCTCTGGGCTGCCTCTGTGTACAAGTTTCTATCAAATTAAAGATAAAAGCGTTACATTTTATTTATTTTGTCGCACCTTTGTAATATACTCGTGTTACATTTTGTAATCATTGAAATAAAAACTTTATCTGTTCTCGGATGTATTGATTTGCTATTGTTGTTGATGTATGTTATTATTGCTGATGTTGTCTGTGACTTTATGTCCGTCGACAAATAAACATATATCTATCTTTACAAATATGAGAAGACGTTGGTGTCATACCTTTCAAAACATTATCTGTGGACATATCTGAAGAAACAAATACTAGATTTTTAAAAAAAACTAAAGCATTTTAATAGTTGTAATGTGATCTAATCACTCATACCCAATTAGGGACTAATTAATACTTTTGTTGCACCTGAAAACAAATGTGTATCACTACTAACATCATATAGCATTGTGAATACAACATCCTTAAAATACCATCTTAGGGTATGTTTGATTCGTTGAAAATATTTGCATTTCAATAAAAGGACCAGAACGTTAAGCGCATTTGACCTTTATTTTGGAAATCACGCCGATTCTCTTCATCTGGCTATGCAAAAGTCAACAGGCAAAATATTTTCTGTTCTGGCTTTATTGCTGTTGTATATTAAATACTATTATATTCACTGATCAGCAGATATCAATGAAAATCATAGAACAAATGTAATTTTCTTTGGAACTATGATAATATTTGTATTTGTTTGGCTGGTGTAGTTATACCTACAAAGTGTCAGACATACTTTAGTATCCTTTATTTATATGTCCGTCCCTGCGTCTCTTCCGATGTTTCCGGTGGATGTTTACTAAAGGTTTTTCATTACTGACTCAAGCCTATCGGGTCTATGTGCGGGCCCTGTAGGAAGGGTGAAGACTGGGTGTCTAAGGTCAGCAGTACTAATTGTATTATGTGCCGTTATAGTAGAAAACCGCATCGTAAATATGATAGACTTTGTCATATGACCCTTGATATATGCAGGGTAGACGGAGAGAGGGGACCGAACAAGGCATGTTTTAAATATTCTGTGTAAAGCGGGGATAAATGGAATGCTGGCCGTTTTCATGCTCTGGTTGCAGATAATATTCTTACACGGAATGCTTGTATGTAAATTTATATCGGAGCACAAATATTGACCACTAGGTCTCTTTTCCTGTGCCTGTACATATATTTGCACACAGCACACAGTACATGACCTCCATTTACACATCAGATAAATGATACAATATAGCATAGTAATAAAATAATCACATACCTGTTAGATGTAATTTCCGGAAGTCGTGATGTCAGATCTTTAGTTTTTCGTTCCAGACTAATGCTACAAAAGCAACAATAAAAGCAAAAGGAAAACAAATGCAGTATATGCCAAACTACGAAGAGGCATTAGGGCATTACTTGTTATCTCGAAATTGTGAGTTTGGTTCTCAAAATGTTGAATTATTATCTCGAAATTTCGACTTATTATCTCGTTAGTATTTCGAAATTTCGGTATTCAATGCAGATACACATCCTGTAGCACTGGTTAAAACATATATGGCTCTCGTCAGAAAATTGTATTTGTTAGTTCAAACAATATGAGCGGTTAATGTGTTCACAGCTGTGATAAAATGTGACTTGAGCTTGCAGTGATTGGTTAAGCATGCATTTATTGCATATTCTTTTACAAAAATAGGAAAATATCTGCTTAGGCGGCCACGATTGATAAAGGACGTAAAGGATTATCGACCGTGACTTGAGACAATGCTAAGAGTATTTTCTATTGTATCCAATGCTAATTACGTATTGCATATCACATAATAGATTTACGTCAAAAATTATTTTGTTTAATTACCAAAGAAAAGTCGTTCTCTGAACTACAAAGGTCTGTATCTTTGAAAACAGCTATGATAATCACTCTTGGTATTCGGATTGAGAATAATCATAACATATAATAAATGAATTTAACCTCAACAAAATATTAATATACACCATTGCTGTCATCGTAAGTCATAAGGAAACACAACTGTTAAAATTAAAACTATCTGACTAAAGATAAACGCCAGAAGTCAAAGATTACATCTACACAAGCTTTAACAACTCACCTTTAAAAAGATTAAAGCGAATGGCACATTAATCACCTGCCCTTTGTGTAATATTCCTCTATGTAGGTAATTTAACTTGTTCGAAACAGCCATATCTGTTTCTTCCAATCACAGTGACCTAGACCCTTGACAGACCTTATCATCAATAGGTGTTTTCCTTATCCCCAAGTATAAACCATCCTCAAAGTGTGGTCAGGTCTATGATGTGAAAACCAATACTGTTATGCAGAAGTCATTTGTCTTCTTTCAATCATGGTGACCTTGGCCTTTTACCTTTGACCCAAAAATTGATATTTTGTTTCTTGACCTAAAGTGCAAGCAGTTCACTGACTTTATTAACTATAAATGTTGGAGTTATTGTGCAGACTCTAGATTGGTAACAGAAAGAAGGACTGATGGACATCATGCCACATTACACTCCTGAAGATATCTGCTATAAACATTCTCAGATTCAGTTACAGTGATAACCTATTCAGTAAAATGTATGAGTGTATAACGGGTTGATTTACTGCATAAGTCTTGTTAATAACGACAAATGTAACATTTTCAGTGCGAATATTTAGTCAACTGACGAAGTTCAACACCTAGAGAAAGTTGTATTAGACAAATAATCGCTTTACTTAATCTTCGTAAGAGCATTATCTTGTTTATTATCAGTGGAGGAAAGGGATATAATCAGATTGAAAAACTTCTCGCCCTAAAAGAATAACGGTTTTTCATAAAGAATAAAAGGATATGTATAGATGAAAACAATTTCCCTCGCAAACAAAGCGCGTTCGAGCATTTGATAACTCGCGTCGTCTTAATATATTAGGGTCGAATATAATAGAGTGGAAAAAAAACGAACAACCGCAAATAATTTTAAAAGAACGATCAGCCATGAAAATCAGGTCATTGTTACCTACTTCTTGTATAATGTATTAATGCCTTTGTGATGCAAATCAGTGTCCACAAATACAGAGGTTATAACAAACGTATGACAAGGGAGTATATGCATAAACGTAAAGGAATGAAGGAAGAAATAAACAGACGTATCTTCTCGATTATAAACATAAGAACAATACTAATTTTGTCTCAACAAATGGCTTCCTCACAACAGCATACTTGATTAACATCCAATTAACATATGCCGCATTATCAAATAATGACACATAGTCGAAATGTCAAGATATTAAGTCGAAATTTCGATATAATAACTAGGCATTTCTAGATAATAACTAGACATTTCGAAATAATAACACGAATTATCGACTTACGTGGCACAAGTTATATAAGCCACTTCGCTCTAAACCGCCGTCGTACCCAACACACACATACAAACATAAACAATTTAGTTATTTGCCCATGCGTTAGCTCTACTATGCGCAACTTCATCAAACAATTTATTTCTTGTAAACATAAAAAAAGATCATGAGAGAGATTTTGGTTGGAAGAATTTTAAAATATATCAGATTACCGTAGAATGGTCAACTTGCGTTGAGTTCAAAATGCATCGATTCAGTTACATATTTCCCTATTATATGAGTTATCTCAATCATATCTCATGTATGCATGTATGTATGTATGTATGTATGTATGTATGTATGTATGTATGTATGTATGTATGTATGTATGTATGTATGTATGTATGTATGTATGTATGTATGTATGTATGTATGTCGGTTGTTAGGTAGGTAGGTAGGTATAAATTTATATATGTATGTGAGTAAATAAATAATTGAATGACCCCATAAAAGTATTTTTCAAAGGATAAATATAAATGAAATGTAATCTAAAATGATATAATTGCTTTTCTAGTAAGTTTATTAGATTTAGACCGTCTACTTACTATTTCTTTATTAGATCAGAGAACATCAAGTCCTTTCCTTTAAGTTTCGTGTCCGGCACTCTACCATCAGAACTAGTTTAAAACGAGACAAAATATACGAATGTGTTCGTATGATTCTTTTATCACAAATGCATTGATAGCATGCTTAAGAAACTGTTTACTTTTAAAAGCTGGAGAATCACCTTATCCACAAGAGCAATTTCATTGAACAATTTTAGCTAAATATCATTTAGTAATTAGGATGGATAAAATTAAAACATATATGATGAAAGTGTGCATATATATACACTGCGTCACTGCAAGATGCTGAAACAGCTACGTCTTTGAATTCGTTTTCATAGCTATACTGACGTACGAAATCAAATAGGTCGTCGCCAAAAGACCGAAATAAGTATACCTATTAGATACACAATCATTGCTGACGCTCTGTTTCAACTTCATTTTTACATACAGTCATGTCTGTCACTCTGGTTCAGTTCACGTTCTACGCTATACAATCATGGCTGTCACTCTGGTTCAACATATCCTATGCATACATAATAATAGCTGTCACTGAAGCGCAACTTACTTTCTACAAACACAGTCATGGCAACCACTCTTGTTAAACGTACTTTCTACACATACAAAATGGATGTCACTCTGGTTAATCTTACTTTCTACATATATAAAAATGCGTCACTCTGGTTAAACATACTTTCAACATATAAAATATCGGATGTCACTCCAGTTAAATTTGCTTTCTACATATACAATAATAGATGTCACTCAGGCTCAACTTACTTTCAACATACACAGTCATGGCAGTCACTCTGGTTCAATTCGCCTTCTACATAATCATGAATGTTACTCTATTTAAACTTACTTCATACACATACAATTACGACTGCCACTCTAGTTCGTCTTACTTTCTACATACACAATTATGGCAGTCACTCCGGTTCGACTTACCCCTTACATACACAATCATGGCAGTCACTCCAGTTCGACTTACCTTCTACATACACAATCATGGCTGTCACTCTGGTATTGCTTCAGTTGCTGTTCTATCCTTTAAAAGACGGAACAGAAGAGAACACTGAGAAGCGTTATTCTGTTGTGTGTGTGTTGTTAGAATGAAATTGTCTGATATTCAAAGACACTAGTGTTCTGACTACATTTAATAAGAACATTATCTTTCTGTAAAGTGTTTCACAAAATGGATAAACATATTGATTTAAAAATATTTTTTAATTTCCGAGAGGAACATATTTTTTAACCAAAATACTGATATTAATATATCTGATGCAAATACTAAAGAAGAAGACGAAGAAAAATAAACGGTTATAGCGGATAAGGCTGGTTGGCGGTTATTTGGATTTACAAGCATGGAGCTAAAGTCTTTAATATGCACAGACAATTAATTCAAGCCCCGATTGGCTGTAATGTTAATATTTGGATAGATTCTAATACTTGCGTGGTAAGTTCTGTGGTAAGACTGGCAGCGCTGACAAGAGGAGGGTGGGGCCACCGGGGATGTATTCCTAAGGGCCCGGGCCGAACAACTCTTTTTGATTTTATACAAGAAACATTTTGCTAGAACAACAACTAGGTGAAGACTGGGTGTTTCATACCCCAGTGCTCGTGATCGCTCTCTACGGCCCTGAAGACTGTAAAATCTACGGTGGCTGGAATTTGTGTATATCTTATTTGAAAGAAGTATCTTGTTTAAACAAAATTAAATCTGATAGATAATGTATTAGAGGATTATGGACCGATTATAGATACCTTTCTGATTCTAGTAGCTATCTACGGTGACTGGGTAGTTCGGTCACTTTTACGGTTTATTTCATCTGCAAGAACTTTTTAAAAAAAAAAAAACATGCGAAATAAAAATAGAAGTAGACACAGGTACAGTAAATAGGCATGATGATACGTTTACAAGCATTTCAAGTTTGGAAGGATTGTTACATGTACTTCTTTGGTGAATTAAGAAGGTATTTTAGGAATTCCTTCGGTAACTAGGAATACTTCATTCCATCCGATTATAGTTAGTAAGCATGGATACTCACTTTTTCAGTGCCTCAACATAGACTTGCCGATAATCTAGTTCCACCACATTTCGCCCCTTCCAGTCCAGCTGCACACCAACCCTCTTCCTGAATGATAATGTTGTTTCTTAATTATCCCAAACGAGTAACTCATTGAATTATTTCGTTTCTACACTATCTCCTTAGAATCTATTTTATCATTAGTTTAATGTTATTTGAGTTATTCTAAGAAATGCGAATGCTCACCCTAAGGCGAGAAATATTTTATAACGAATAACAATCAGCAAGTAAATAACTGGACAAATGTTGGTTTAAGATCAGTGATTAGATTAGATTTTATAAGCTGACAATCGTCATATGGTTCCTAAAAAAAAACTACTTAATGATTGATAGGTTTTGTTCATGGTCAAATCAGAGAAGGACAAAGATAATAGTAGCCCAGCCAGAATAGTAATGCAACATCTAATTTTATTGTGACGTACTTCAAGACTTTTTTCAAAAAGGAATTTATCATAATACACAAAAAGGTTAATACCATGCTTAGGAAATCAAAGTAATATTATTTGTTTAGAAAATACCGAACTCTTGATTTTAACAAATAATTTTTATAATGCTCATGAACACAAATCACCTGATGTTGGATTTTTTTATATATAAAATAGAATATTCAACGAAATGGCACACCCTTTTAAATCATGCGATAATCTGAAATAACAGGGCAATTATAGTAATACAACTATAAATGCCACAATACATGTCTATGTATCCCCGAAGATTGGCTGCTTCTCCCAAGAGTTTTTCTTTATCCTGTTGAATTTCTGCAAGGTCTGCTTCCAGTAAATGGATTCTCTGGACACTGGCGATATAAAAAAATTATATAAATATATAGCTTCACACGCAAACCTGGTGTAATACATACTGTTTATCAGGGCTGGTTTCCACGACAAAATTATGTACCGTGGTATTTATGTACACAGTGCGACAAGTGCCACACTAAACCATAAGTATGATCAAGACAAACAATTTAGTGTTATGGGCCAGGGGCCTGACACAATCTAAGTTTGAGTTCCGTTTGCCAATAAGCAGCACTAATGTCTTTGTCTGACTTATAGAAGAATAACACCTTCTTATATCCACATTATTGGAAAAAAAATATGATCTAAAAATAATAAAAATATTGCAGCTGAAAAAAAATTCACAGCCTGTACCCACAACAAAATTACATTTTCCATACCTTATAGTTGATTAATTTGCTGTGCAAATATTTTTTTAATGCATACGTTGCAATATAAAAGACGTAACAAAAACTGAATGATTAAACTTCCAATATAGCTGATAGCATTCTGACATCAAAGAACTTAAAAGCAAGAAGTATTGTAACTGAAGATTACAATTTTCAATATGTATGTATGTATGTATGTATGTATGTATGTATGTATGTATGTATGTATGTATGTATGTATGTATGTATGTATGTATGTATGTATGTATGTATGTATGTATGTATGTATGTATGTATGTAGGTAGGTAGGTAGGTAGGTAGGTAGGTAGGTAGGTAGGTAGGTAGGTATGTATGTATGTATGTATGTATGTATGTATGTATGTATGTATGTATGTATGTATGTATGTCTCTCTGTCTGTCAGTATGTATGTTGGTATGTATATATTCAGGTGAGTCAATTCAAAACTATTGATTATTTCCTTTATGCAATACATATATCTGTATATAAGGTCATATGGTATGTATATATTCAGGTGAGTCAATTCAAAACTATTGATTATTTCCTTTATGCAATACATATATCTGTATATAAGGTCATATGGTATGTATATATTCAGGTGAGTCAATTCAAAACTATTGATTATTTCCTTTATGCAATACATATATCTGTATATAAGGTCATATACTGTAAACATAATCATACGGTGTCAATATGGTCATATACTGTAAATATAATCATACAGTGTCAATATGTTAATATGCTGTAGATATCATCATACAGTGTCGATATGGTGATATATTTTAAATATAATCATACAGTCTCAATATGGTGATATAATGTAAATATAATCATACAGTGTCAATATGGTCATATATTTTAAATATAATCATACATGTCAATATGGTCATATACTGAAAAATTGTAATATATTGTTAGCTTGAGATACTTACTTTGAAACACTCCTATTAACTGGTGGGAAATTATCGGTGCCATCCCATCGACGTGTCATTCTGTGTTTTGTAAAAGAGAATATGTAATTGTACGCATTTTTGTGAATGATTTTTGTATATCAAAACTCGCATGAGGTATTTGTATAGACGCTAGAAAATGAAAATCAAGTTCTATTCCATGCTATGTCCATGCCTTTTTTATGCTCAGTTACCAATATGAAAGGAGTGTACAGTAGTGTCCTTGTCTTAGCGTACTGTGCAATTTAGGCACTACTCAAACTTTTAAGTATAATAAAATAGATATGCTTGCGTTGGATTAATATTAAGTCTCTTTCTTCTAAAATTGACAAACTTTGGTAACTTTTAGAATCGTTAAGTTCGAAGGGTTAATAATAAAAGATAATAATTTGTTCATAAAATGTTTCGGGTAACCCAAAGAAAAGTACAAATTTTACCGCTCCGTTTGTTCTACTACTTATGATTCTGATGGCTTTCCACGCCTAATCTCAGCCAGTAAACACTTATTTCAGACAAATAGAGAAATAAGGAGGACAAAGGAAGGGAAGAAATATATAACAACAAATTTTGGCAGAATAGAGTAAAGAAATATATGATTTAAAGTTGTTAATCATTATCATCATCATCATCATCATCATCATCATCATCATCATCATCATCATCATCATCATTATCATCATCATCATCAATTGTCTGATGTTCAAGAACATCTTTGCACACGCTATTAGAGTGAAAGAGATGATTGCAATGTTTATTTCGTTTGAGCTTGGTAACTTTAATTTTTTCAAAATTGCGTTTATGGTGTTTTGCACATTCCTGTGAAAATTTAATGTGAGTTGTCATCACCATCCTTGTCTCTCAATAATAATAATAATAATAATAATAATAATAATAATAATAATAATAATAATAATAATAATAATAATCATTATTATTATTATTATTATTATTATTATTATTATTATTATAGTATTATTATTAATAGTATTAATACAGCATAAATATTATTATTGTTGTTATTATTATTATTATATTATTATTATTATTATTATTGTTGTTGTTGTTGTTGTTGTTGTGCTGATGATGCAAATGAACACCACAAATACTGGTGGCAATAGGCTACTTCCTATATTAAGCAAGTGTTTAAGCAATGGGATAAATTACTTTTCGAAGAAAACAAATTACTGGGTGAGGAGCAGGCAGAATTTAGAGCGGGGTATTCTACAGCAGATAATATATTTATATTATACACATTAATTTGTAAATGTTAAAATTAAAACGTATGGGTAGATTCTATGCAGTTTGTATTGACGAAGAAAATGCCTTTGATAGGATAGAGTGACGTTTACTGGACAAAAAGCTAGTTAACGAAAATATTGGTAGAAAAAAGCTAAGAATCATTAGGGCAATTTACAATGATGTAAAATCGTATGATAAGTCGAATAATATTATTAACAATGTGTTTAAGTGCCTTTTGGGCGTACGCCAAGGTTTTCGTTTATCGCTTTTACTCTTTTCCATATGTATGCACGATTTGAAACCCTTTTTATCTAAATTAAACAGGGTGTATGGGTTGTCTATAAAATCTGTAGAACTATTTTCACTTTGTATGCAGACGATTTAATTGTCTTTGCTGACACTGCCCACGCTTAATAGGCTGCATACATATTGTCTAAAGTGGAAATTGAAAGTGCATATGGACAGGATAAGAGTGATTGTATTTCGCAAAGGTGGATATCTCAGAAGATACGAAAAGTGGTTTTATGGCCATACAGAGGTAAAGATTAAAACATTAAAAGTATTTAGAATGCATATTTCATTTAAACAACTCAAGGCGTATATGTAAAACAAAACTGTGTCGTTGTAGTCGTTGGAGGCATGTTTTATGCAGCAAAGTCTTGCAGATTATTAGTAACTGGATTGCTAGGTCTGTTTGACGCGAAGATAGCTCCATCATAAACTATGGGGCTGAAATTTGGTTATTTTACGATACCAATGATATTATAAAAGCTCATTTGTCATTTTGTAAATATATTTTTGGTACATCTATGTCTACTCCTAATACATTCGTATCTAGCAAATTAAGAAAAATTAGTATGCAGTGTATGAGATATAACCGGATTTTTGCATATTGGCTCAGAATACTAAAACTAAAATATCTTAAACAATGCGTCAATGTACAGATAAGATGGGATAGGGGTAGGGTGGATTTGTGATTGTTGGGCTTACTATGTTAAAAAAGCTTATAACTACATTTGGATTTGCAATGGTTGGTGTACTTAGGGCGTAAATGATGAAAATAATTTTTTTAGATTGTTCAGCCAGAGATGTGAAGCTATTCTATGCAAAAGTTGAAGGATGAGATTAAGTCTTTGGAAAGAACGCGTTTTAGTCAATTAAATTAGAACTCATTTGTCAAAGATGCCTAGAAATGTTTGGATATAGCGCATTTTGTTATATAATCACAATGTTTAGAATAAGGAACATGCCAATCAGAGGTAACACGGGGAAAAAAAAGAATTTGCCATGAGGTAAGATTGTGTCAAATTTATAACCATAACATGGAAAATAAATTCCATTTCATTAATGCTTGTCTTTTACATGAAGATATACGAAGAAACAATTTACTCATCATTGTATAGATAAATCAAACGTTTAAACAAGTCAAGTGTTTTATACAAAAATGATACTTGTAGTGTAGAAGTCTGTTGACGAATTTCGCAATATTTACTATAATAATAATAATAATAATAATAATAATAATAATAATGAGGACTTTGTATAGCGCCTAATATTTAGAAGCTCTATGCGATTTACAACATATATAATGATATGACTACAAAAAGGCAAACACCATGAAATTAGAAAATATATAACCATGGGGAAAATATTTTAGGTAGGAAACATTATTAGTTAGTTCAATTTGTTCTTGTAGTCGAGAAAGGTAAATGTTAAGAGCACTCTTGAAAGGGATAACTGTGTCTAATTGTCTAATTTCAATGAGCAATTCGTTCCACGTTGCTGGGACTGTTAAGCAAAAGAATGTTGTCCATATGACTTTGTTTTCATAGTGGGTATAGTGACTATACGATTTTCAGAAGAGGAGAGTACGTATTTTGCTGGTGTGTACACATGAGTGACGCCAGATAAGTAAGTTGGCCTGGAGTCCGTCAATGAAATGTAGCAGAGAGAAACAAAATATATTTGATTCTGAATGGAATGGATAGCCAGTGTAGTACACAGAGCAGTGGGGAGGTGTGTTCTGATTGGAGTAATCTAAGAATGATCCGAGCAGCTGTGTTTTGAATTGTTTTAAAACTTTCTGGAGTATATATTGAGACGAACTAGACATAATGCACTTCTCTACTCCTTAGATGGTAGCATCAATTTCAGTTGGGTGGCTACATTTGTATATTGGGGTATCATCAGTGAACAATTAGTGAGACACTTGATGATATATGGCATCTGAGAACGGCTGAGGGCATAGAATTAAGAGTACAGGTCCAAGAACTGACCCTTGTGGAACACCACAACATATATCAACCGGGATGGAGTATATTAAATATGCAGACACAATTTGTGTCCTGTTGATTAAGTAAGACTCGAACCACAGTAAGACTTTATTGTGAGTGCCAAATATATGCTGGAGACGATGAAGTAATATATCATGGTCTATTGTGTAAAATGGTGCAGACAAGTCAAGGAGGGTGAGGACTGTACTCTTCCCGCTATCCAAAGCAGAGAGAATGTCATTAACTATTTTGAGAAGAGAAGTTTCAGTAGTGTTGCAAGAGCGATATGCAGACTGTACATTGCTAACAAGACTGTTTGAATTCGATGTTGGGTGAGAACAACTTTTTTCTAAAAGTTTGTATATGAACGGGAGATTAGAAACTTGGAGGTAGTTCTTTAAATCGTTAAATTAGAGTGTTGCTTTCTTCAGTAGAGGCTTTACAATAGCAGTTTTGAAAAAATGATGGAAGTTCCTCGGATGAGATAGGAGTATTAACAACATCAGTTAGTAAAGGCAATATTAGATTTAAGCACTCAAACAGTAGTGATGTTGGAACTGGATCAAGTTCACATGACTTTGATGCACTCTTCATCACGATTGTCCATACTAAATCCATAGAGACAGGTACAAATGCTGCTATAAAAGTCTTAAAGGTCAGAGAAAGCCTTTCATCAATGACTCCTGCTGCATAAGTTTCTAGATCAATATAAAAAAAACTTGCTCCATGCAGATTCTAGAGTTCCCCTTGAATTCGTTTGTGTGATTACACTGTGATATAGACTTTTATCTCATCCAATCTGAGAAACTAAAAAATCTCTTTATTGTATATTACTTCCAATGAATGGGATGTTCTTTTTTTACGTTCTAAAACATCTTATTGTACCGCATGATATATGAATATGTATCATGGGCCGTAGTCTGTATATTAAATAAACACTATTGGCAGTAATCCATACTTTACTTATCTGAAGGATTGTACATCTATATATTTATATATTCTCACTATTTGTCTTCCTTTTAATATCTTTGATACGGTTTTTTTAATTGCTTTTTTTAACCAAGTGCCGATTTAAGGACTTCCAAGGCTTTAAGCACTCATAAATGTTATGGTGACCCTGCCCCGCAACAAATTAAACTCAAAACTGAACAAGGTGGAGAAATTATCAGTGTTGCCATCATTCCAAATCAAACTACTCAAACATGCAGATCTAAACAGTCATACATAGTTCAGTCAATTTTATCATCAACATTTAATTTGATATTTTTTGGATCCCTGTTGGACTGGTGCCAGAAGCACTTGCATAGTATTCTTAATGTATAATCCGGCACTGCCAGAACTTAAAAGTAAGCCAGCTCCGAATTCGACTGACTTAGATGTATGGAATTAAGATGATTGAGAAGTAGATGCTTCGGAAGTCATAGGTTAACGTATACATACTCTCATGCACTGACCAACATGTATGTTGGCTTGAACAGTAAACATTAGCTGCATCAGAAAAACGAGTCTCTGTATTCATGTATAAAATGCAATTTATTAACGGTTCGTAGCTCAATCATTTCAAATTCATCAGTGAGAGAAATATCAGTTGCAATGTATGTAAATTATTCGGCATTTACTGAAAATGTTAAATACTATTACCGATGTCATTCCCACTTACTACAAAACAATATAACTTTAGCACCTGATTTCATCTTCTTACAAATCGTGAGGTGCGACATAGTTTCTGCTTGAAATTACGATCACAAAATGAACATGAACATTCTCCTTTTCTTATTTAATTTTGCATTCAGCATCTTCATGTGAATGGTCAGAAAATTAAAATGTTATCCTTTTCTTCACATAGAAAGCGAGAAGTGCCTTTTTCTTAAGGTTTGTGTTGAGGACCACGCATAATCGATTGACACATAAGTCATTGGTTGTACGAATACTGTCCCTTTCACTACTCTATGTACCAGTCCATATCATATATATCTCTATTTCCATCCATCTCTCACATATACATTAAATTTATTACACGCCAAAACGATATGTAACGGAATATCGGATATCATAAATCACATTGCTTGGTCCTTACGACATTAAAAATAATATTTTAATTCGATTATGACGAAATTTATATGTATGGATATAACTGGGGTGGGTGAGACACATGGATTTCTGTCGATTTGGAATGAATTACAGATTGATAGATAGGTGTGTCGTGTATGCCAATTTAGACGTTTTTGCTTAATACTTACGTATTAGTTTCCCGCAAAATGTATTTCATTATTTTCTCTGAGGTTAACTGATTTGAAGATGGACGAACTCGACCCACCCCCACTGTCCATTTTGCGCACATCAACCTGAACATTCCATATAATACGTTTTCTTCAAGGCAAGATTGCTAAAATACTTAAATGCATGAGCTTCCAGACACTTCCGCCACCCCCCCCCACCCCCCATACCCCACCCCCGGGCACTATTAGGGTTCCAAGCCACAAATTCCTAGTCTATTTGTTTACGGACACCCACACTTCAGCGACAATTTGGGATCCACAGCTGTCAAATATTTTGAAATTGAACGACAAATCATATGAAAGAAATCAAGGTATACAAAATTAATTAAAGCAAATTATAAAGATACGGTAACACCAGACACGCTGACCTGGGCTCGAATCTCCGTAGGGTACGAATTAAAAAAAGTTTTGAATTTGAATGATATTAATTCTTGTATACTAGTATAATATATATATATATATATATATATATATATATATATATATATATATATATATATATATATATATATATATATATATATATATATATATATATATATATATATATATATATATATATATATGCCAGTAAGTGTTTTTATATGTAAAACTGGCATCATGTCGCATTTTAAACTACTCATGTATGCCGTTCACTGATGCACAACTCAAAATAAAACTTCTCCTCATCTAAACACTACATTCAGTGTGTATGAAATATCTTTTGAAGTAAACTGAGTGCATACAAATTTGTAGCTTTTCCGTCGCTTTCTTTGTTTTTGTTTCTCATGTGGTATACCTATTGTCTCTAGTGTACCGTTAATATGAAATCCGAGTGTTCAAGCCATGTATAATTCTACAAGGAAAATCACTCAATAATTTAATGTAACCATGATTATTGCTGAATGTACTATAATCAGAATGAGCCAATTTATGTTTATATGCTAATTAGTGTAATAATTACCTTATGTCAATACGTCCTCATCCTAACGAAAGTGAATGAACGTTTAACAGAGCTCGCATGAAGAAACTATTGTGTTACAACATATAATGAATTGACGCTTTGTTTTTGTCTTCAGGGTATATTATTATTAATTAGAGTGTATTCAAATTTGACATGTGTGTATGTATTATTCAGTATAATGTTACAAATTTGAATTACTTATATTTTTGGCATACATATATTCTGCATGTATAAACTAGGATAGGTCATTTTACCTACACAGTATAATATATTTAAGTTGAGATTAATTAAACCAAAAACATATTATTTCAACCTTGTTTGTAACATCGCTTCTTGTACGACCTGGACAGCTATTATATACTAATTTGAATTCTACGAATACACAAGTAATGAATGACCATTTATGTTAGTTCGATCTGATGGTTATAAAAACAAAAACAGATCAACAAAAACAAATGTACACTTTACTTAACGTATTGATATTATATATATATATATATATATATATATATATATATATATATATATATATATATATATATATATATATATATATATATATATCCGTATAAAACTCTTAGACCATTTAATCAGACTATTGAAAGAGATGTCTAAAATATGACAGACCACCTACAGCACCCGGACGGATACTTGCCTATATCAACTCAATTTTAACTAACAACCGATCCGTTGGACGTATATTCATCTATCCGCCCATTAAAGATCAATTTATACACACATGCATATAAATATTCACCTACATTCCAGGTAAATTTTAAAAAGAATACACCATGGCATTGACTTCTTCATGTAGATATGTAATTAATGCAGAAAAAGAAAGAAAAACTAAACGTGTCGAGTATAGTGCAGTATAAGTGTATATGAAACTTATGTTAATCTCGTTAATCTTTATTAATCTCTCTCTCTCTTTCTCTCAATATATATATATATATATATATATATATATATATATATATATATATATATATATATATATATATGATCTAATAATTATTATCTTGGTGAGTCATCTTGTCTACGTAATTTCGACACGAAAGATCATGAATAAATTCCAATAACTGGAATTTGTTACAGTGTAGTTCTCTTTTCGATGTTTATAATCATTCTGTCATAAACTGCTATCACATTTTTCTTTGTTTCATAAACAGTTGTAAAATGTTACATATATACTGGACATATATTCACTCTAAAATTTGTTGGCCTAGCTACGTATTTAGATCATATTTTTTTACATTTTTGATAAATACATTAAGGGCTCCTGTACTTACTGTTGACTAAGTACATGTATGTTTTAATCATGTTCAAGGTGATAAGGTTTTGCCTTTGAAAGCGTCTTTACAACGGGTATGAGCATGTACATGATGTGTTGACCTATATGTGTGTTCAGTCATTGATTGCTTGAAAGAGTCATTATACACCTGTGATTATATTACTGTATATATCGGGAGTAGTTGTCAAAAGAAATTATGAGTATACCCTTAGATAAAAGTGGAGCGAGTGTGTGTGTGTGCATATTTATAGATAAAAGTGGAGCGAGTGTATATATATATATATATATATATATATATATATATATATATATATATATATATATATATATATATAGTGAGAGAGAGAGAGAGAGAGAGAATCAGAGAGAGAATCAGCCCCTGTACGCAATGCGTAACATCGGTACGTAACTGACTATTGTGGTCAGACCCTGGATTGCACAAAGACGTACTCTTAGCATGGAGAAGAGTTTAGATTGTTTAAATTTATTCTTTATTAAATCCTTGAAAATCTTCTTATTCTCTATTAGATTGAAATAATGGTAAAGTATTCTAATTTAATAACTTGACAAAAGATATGGTAAAATATGCTTAGTGTTTGATCGTGTCAGTTCTTCAAATCACTGAAGTCTAATTACTGCATTACACAATACCCGTATGTGTTGCTATCTACTGTGGTATGCCGTTATCTAGGTCACGTATGAATCCATGCATTATTCGGGTATACCCACCATTGTACGCGGATTCGTTGTCTTTAGCTAATGCAAATCAAGGAAACGAAATAGATAATGGGAGGTAATGTAAACTAACCAATGTAGAAGCTTGAGATTTTGCTGTCCCTTGTTGTCCTTCAAGTGGTCATTGAAATTTTATTAGTCATCCAAGTAAACGACAATTTACAATTTTAAGGAATCTAGTCTTCTCAATAAGTGACATAATTAACTATATTAGCTGCAATGAGTTGCACTTCTTTATTACTTTAAACATTAAATAACATTACTGAGGCAGCAATCAGGCAGCCAAGCCCGTCTTTCTCGGGCATGCGTAGAACCTGCAACCCATGTATTACAAGTCTAACGATTTAATAACTGAGCTATTGCGGCTCTCCTAAAATATCCAGAACATCTTTGAAATCAATCAATGATGATATATTAAACTAATATAAGGTATATTTATTTTGAACTGTTTATTTTTCGTCTAATAACACTAAAGGAATCTTTATCAATAATGAGAATAGTGTTGCTTCTCCCTTCGCGTGTTGTCAATTCGCTATAATGTATGTACACTAAATAATAAATGTAAACCTGAAAATGAATATATATATATATATATATATATATATATATATATATATATATATATATATATATATATTGCGAAACTCATTTCAGATAAAAGACTGCTCTCGTCAAAAGTTTAAATAAAATATAATAAATTATTCATATTATTATATTCATATGTACTTTTTTCAGTTGTAGAATAAATATGTCCAAGTATACAAATAAATTACCAGAACAGTAAATTAAACAAAAAGTGAACAGTAATTTGTGCGTGCAGCTTTCTCACTTAAATATATCTCATTCAATAAAACGTTTACAATTTGTTTATTTAAATATTCATCCAGTTATTCAGTTTGCTAAGTGTGTCTTTCTAACTAAATATATTGTGTGAAAAATGTAAATTATTGACTTTTTAATGAATAAAGTTCAAATTAAAGATTTTGCTAAATCCGCAATCATCTGAGAAATGAAGCACCGTTTTCAATTACGTTTTCATATTCCAAAGAATATTTTAGGTTCTTCTTATTTCTAATTTCCTATATCACTCAGTATGCGTATTGATCAAGATCGTTTTCATCTGGTATTGTTTCTGTTGCCATTCCTTTGTTTTGCCATGCGCCTATCTTTTCTGCTGAAAAGCAGGAATTTTCAATCATGTTTCTATCAGCTTTATCTTTGACTTTGCTAGCTCCAGCTGTCGGTTTAAAACTTCCATAGCATCACTGAAAATGAAATGTATATTCGAAACAGGAATAAACTGAACGCACTTTAAACATCTTCCTTATGACTTGTCTAGTCTGCTACTCTCTCTCTCTCTCTCTCTCTCTCTCTCTCTCTCTCTCTCTCTCTCTCTCTCTCTCACACACACACACACACACACACACACACACACACACACGCACACACACAGACACACAATATAAGGTACACCTATTTTATCTTGATTATGTATGCTTACATAATAATTGTAACAATTTAAAATAAATCTTGTTACTTTAGTACCAATATCCATTTAAAGTTCTTCTCGACTATAATGGAAATGATTGTTTTATGTTGTGAGTACTCTCTACGGCAAAATAACTAGTGTATACTATTCTGACCATCAACTTTAAAACAATTTTAGCTACGGACACGCAGTGGTCCGCAATATATCTGTTTAGAACCAGCTATCAATTAATTCAATAACGTCTAAGCGATTAACTCCTTTCTTCAATTAGGATTGCTGAGACTGAATCAGCAATATCATTTATCGATATACACATACTATATCGATATACACATACAATATCGATATACACATACAATATCGATATACACATACTGCGGAAAATGCAACATAATTAATGCAATCTACATTGAAAGGTATTTCACAGTATTGTACTGATATTTACAAAATTTAATTTGAGTATAAAATATTATATTTATCTATTTATTTGACACACCAACTGTTATTCAGTCAAGCTGTCAATAATATCTGGAAAAGGATAATTTCATCTATTTGCTTCCCGAATACATAAAGTACTTGAGATGACATGTATCATAATATACTTGATTTATGTATGGCCTTTGATGTTTAGATTCTGATACTGTCTTAGAATATCATCATTTTCTGAAAGTAAGTAATCCCATTTATGTTGTTTATCATGATTTTCAATTATTAAGGAACGGTGATTTTTGCGAACTATACTTTTGTGAAACAATATAAAACGGATTGCCAGTGTGGCAGTCGATGTTTAAACAAATTGCCTTGAGAATTAACAGAGAGAGAGAGAGAGAGAGAGAGAGAGAGAGAGAGAGAGAGAGAGAGAGAGAGAGAGAGAGAGAGAGAGAGAGATGTAAGGGGGATACTCCATTACAGGTATTGGTTCACAAGTGGCTGTAGATAGACCTTTGTATAATCAGACCATTCTCCTCGTCACGAATATACAACTACTCTACCCAGCTATTTATATCGCTATAGATACGTATAATTGGTATGTGTGCTATTACAACTCATTGTAATTTACACCCCCACCCCCAATTGTCAAGCATTAATAAAGGTTCAGACAGGAAGTAGATCATTACATGCGCTACTTTCCTTGCTGGTTGCAACGAGACGGGACTTAGCAACCTCATGGCGCTTGAACTGTCCGTCAGTAGTGCAAGTAAATGAGCACGACGGCATAATTAATTAGGTCTCAACCAAGTCTAAGAAGTGCTACAATCCAGTGTCATTAATTTTTTTGATTTAAATATATTGATTCGTATTCAAATATTTCAATACTTATCACTTACTTTTGCTCCTTTATTTCAGCGTCCCTTTTCGACAGCATTTCATTTAGCTGTTGACTGAAATAAAAAATGAGATCGAATAAACAGCGTCAAAGTATAATATGGTATCTCTATCTATGTTTATCTGTCGGTTGTATGTATGTATGTATGTATGTATGTATGTATGTATGTATGTATGTATGTATGTATGTATGTATGTATGTGTGTGTGTGTGTGTGTGTGTGTGTGTGTGTGTGTGTGTGTGTGTACGTACGTACGTACGTACATGTGTGTATGTATGTATGTATGTATGTATGTATGTATGTATGTATGTATGTATGTATGTATGTATGTATGTATGTATGTATGTATGTATGTATGTGCATTTGGTTCTTGCATGAAAGCTATACAATATAGGGTTCATGCATGCATGCACATAAACTAATTTTAAATGGTAACCCTATATTTAAACTTTAAATATGTGCATCTAGAATTAACTTTGATGCCAGTCAAATTGCACCATTTGCAGAGATAATGTTTTATTTACTGGCGTCAATTGGAGAGAAAGAATCTATACTCATGTGGCCTAGAGCGTCTGCCTCATATGCTGAAATTTGCAGGTTTGAGCCCCGGCAGAGTCAATCCATATATTTATTTAAAAAATGGTACTAGCAGCTGCTTCGCTTAGTTCAAGCTTAGTGTTAGAACTCATCAGCCTGTTGCCAGGATAATATGACTGGGTGGGACATCATGCTACATGTCTGCGGTGCTAGAATCATTATGAACTGCCACACTGCATGCAGACATAATTGCTATATGACCAAATGTACTTAAAGGTACGTCAAAAATCCTATGCAAAGTCGGACATTAGTTGTCATACTTAGATCTTGTGCAAAACAAAAAAATCAACTGTTGAAATCGGCAAAATCAAATATATTCCACAAATTTCAATATTTTATCAAATGGAATTCCGAGAAAGAATATACAGAAAATTTAATTTACCACGTATCATTAGACACAATTTCATCAGTTTTGGATAAAATACTTGCGAAAAAGATGTAGTCTTTACATCAGGAATCCATCTAAATTATCTTTGGAAGAGTTGTTTAAATTTTTTCTGCTCTTGTCTATGGCAAAGGTTCCAATGTCTAGTTGTAAATGGATTATTGCTAAAAGTATTGTACCTCAGGTAAAATGTATCTTTGGAAGAGTTGTTTTAAAAATGTACCTTTGGAAGAGTTGTTTTAATTATTAAAAGTATTGTGCCTCAGGTAAAATGTATCTTTGGAAGAGTTGTTTTGATTATTAAAAGTGCCTCAGGTACAATGCATCTTAACTAACACTGTTTCAGTCCTAGTGGTGCATGAAACATTCATAGAACACCTCTGCAACGGATTATATCTTGCAAAATGTTTTGTACACTATTAATTTCCCTCAGCGATTTATGGATTTAAAAATTTATTTTTACAGCATTAGCTATGTGTATCTAGTTTTGAGGGCAGTCTACTAATTTTTATTTTGTTAAATGGTTGCTTTTTCTGCCTGTTCAACGGATTTTTATTATTTTTAATGTCCTCCTATCGCTTTATGAACTGGCAATACATGATATTTGAGGTGCCTAGAAATGTGTTAAATTTAATGTTAGGTGCTTTTTAATCCCGTACAAAATAATTATGGGTTCCTGCATTTGTATGGGAAAATATAAACGAGTTTTTCGGAAGGAAATACTGCACATCCTAGTGAGTACAGAATATCCATCCGATAAAACGAGTTCATATTTTTCCATACAAATGCAGTAATATTTGTATTTTATGCTCATTTTCTTATTCTACCTAAGGCTGAATTATTCAAACAAAAAAGAACTACAAGAAACAAAGTAACTGAATGTATGCCGTATTCCAAACTAAATACACAATCGCAGATTTATCATTACACAATAACAACATTACTAATGAGCACATAACTCCACCCAGATAAATTTTAAATTCGTCTCGTGCTACACATAACTTTCAAAATAAAATTTTGGTCTAGTTTAAATTGAAATTTGTAGTCA
The DNA here is from genome assembly GCA_030141615.1 of Unio pictorum. Taxonomy (NCBI): domain Eukaryota; kingdom Metazoa; phylum Mollusca; class Bivalvia; order Unionida; family Unionidae; genus Unio; species Unio pictorum. Next base: position 3,333,290 of record JARLTB010000269.1, read on the forward strand.
TGAATGAATGAAATAAATATACATTTTAACAACTTTTCACTATGATCTTAAATAAATAGATTTTGGTGCTTTTGTCGATTCTACGAAATTTCGTAATTATGAGCCGCATTTATATATGTAAATTATATTTGAAATACATCGGATTGAAGCAGAGGGGAAAAAGCATGTTGACATCTGCAAACGTGTTTATGTTCTGTCATTGAATGTTTGAAATCATTATGTGGCAAAACTATGAAGTCTTGCAGTTGCAATTATCAAAACGATATTATCGAATTTAATGTTTATTTCATTTTGGGTGCAGTCACGAGGATGTGATTGAACTTGGAATGTAGTCGAAATTACAGAACAATTTCGAAATGTGTAATCAATGAGGAAATTCAGGATGTAAAGCTGCAAATATACTGTTTGCTGTTCTTATTACCATTTAAATCGGACAGTTTATGCCTTCTCACTTGCATGTTATCTGTAGGCACATGTCAATTTTATGAAATTTGGCTTCTATCGCCCTCCTAAAACCGAAACACTAAAAAACTTAACGCTAAATGTTGCAAAGCAGCTGGTATATGGCAGTTCACGAAATGTTTGCTTAAGTTCATTCAGAAACAAATTTAGTTAACCAAAATGTAACCGCCAACTACGTGAGTGTACATCATTTGTTTAGAAATCAAAAGTGCTGGCGTCTGCGTCCATTGTTTGTTCACAACAGAAAATAGTTTCTTTATGAGTGCAATATTATTTGCGCGCGATTTCAATATTGTAAAATACTGAACGATTCTGACAATGTAAAGTTAATGGAGATAAACATAAGCATATAACAATAATAATTGAAATTGCTTAATAGGGTAAATACACTGAAAATTTCCTTTGGTCAGAACATAACCGTATGATCGGGCAGTGCTGTGTTTATTTCTGTATAAACTGTACGAATATCTACTTTATATCAACTTCTATAAATAGCGTAACGTGCAAAGTAACTAATGTAAAACAGCGTGTGTGTGTGTGTGTGTGTGTTATTTAGATTTTTAACGCAGCTTTAACAATTTTTCAGTTATATCGCTAATATGTCTGCAGTGTGGCAGTTTAAAGTGATGTATAGCACTGGGGCATCATACCGCAGACATGTAGTATGATGACCCACCCAGTCACATTATCCTGACACCGGGCCGACCTGTCCTAACACTAACTTCTAATGTTGAGAGCCTAGAGACGCAGCTGTTTGTACCATATTTAGAAGTCTTTGGTATGACTCGGTTGGCGTTTGAACCCACGACCTCCCGCATCCGGGGCGGACGCTGTAGCCACTAGGCCACTGGAGCAGTGAAACACAATAAATACCTTGAAAACAAAATTAAAATGTTCGTGCATTGTATCTCATTTCTTTCTGAAAACTGAATACACTGATGTTTGGCAGAATCAAATAGCAAATCTTTGTAATTTATTTTCTGGAAAAGATAACTCTTTATCTTGATATTTGAAAAGTCTAGGAAAAGTTGCATGCATATTATGTCAAGGTATGTCGTCTCGCGTGTATTCTGCAGGCTGTTGCTGTAGAACAAATGCTAGAATTCTGAAAATGTTTGCTAAACTTGCCATATCAGATAAATTTCTCACACACAGACAATAAGGACGTTGACCAATCAATTCTTTAAATGTTTATAGTTTAGTTTGTGCTCATTAAAATAATGAGATTGACAATAATAATAATAATGATAATAATAATGAACAATGATAATAGCAATAACAATAACACAATAGCATCAATATTAATAATAATAATAATAATAATAAGTAGTAGTAGTAGTAGTAGTAGTAGTTATTGTTGTTGTTCTTGATTTATTATGTTTAGTTTTATTTTATTTTGTTTTGTTAATAAACCAGTTTACAAATTTGGACTTCCCTAAGGATACAAAAAGTATCTGTAAACGGAGGTTCGTATTATCGATTTGGGGTTGTACCTAATAAAACTCACGAGTCTAGTGTCAAAGAGCGGTAATCAAATACAAGATAATTTTATATACAACATTTTCATATATATCAATTAAACCAACAGGGAGTATGAGACTAACCTGTATTTCTTCTCTTTTTCTAATTCTTTTTGTAAAGCATTTAGTTGCAATTCGAGTTCGTTAACGCTCTGTTCTCTTCTTCTTGTGCTTAGAATGAAAAAAAAGGATGTGTTAGGTACAAAATGTACCAATTATCTCTTCTAAAATGTTACGACAGCCATAGACAGAACGAGTCTACGCAGAAGGAATATCCCATTATATTATATCACACAGCACATGTGCAGATATATTTATAAATTCTATACGCTTGGTTTTGCGGTACGGGCCGATTGCATCGTTTGGTATTATATCTATAGCTAATTGCGTTACTTTCATGAAGATTCGTGTATTAAATATTGAGAACTAATCGGAAAAATAAGTAATCAGTGCCACAGAAAGGGTAAGACAACACTTATACAATTCCGAGGGCCCACAATGGTCTGGGAACCAACCGCCAATACAATTTGTAATTCGTATGTGCCTTCTGGAGAAAAGTCCCAAGGTCCACAAATCCTTTCTGCTGCCCTACAAATAATGCATCAAAACGTCTTAAAACTACGTAACAACGCGAACTTATTACGAGACTGCTTTTTAACATAGTATTATCAAGATAAACGTATTTATCATGTATTGCGATAATACAATATAACTTTGCTTCTGAAGTAAAAGAAGGAAAGAAAGAAGCTTCAAGAGAAAAGAAAGTAAGAAATCTAAAATTCGAACAATATGAAATGAAAAAACTTTTGGATCTATGTCGTCAGAATTTCTCGTCATAAACGTTCGGTCTGAGCATCGACTGGACAAGGTACATGCATAGACAAGCATTGTAAAACAAAACAAACCAAACAAGCAAGCAAACTCCGGGTATTTACAAACATACTTACGAGTTTCCAAATATTGAGGGTAGTTTTACTTCAAACAATGCCAACCTCTCCCGATACTCATTTAGCTGTCTCTTCGCCTCTGCCAGCTTTTCTCTCAACACCTCTGTCTCTTTCAATTCTTTATCATAGAGGTTTCTGTTTAAAATATCAGTTTTAAAAGATGGGTGGATTTATTGTTATCCAATAGTTCGTTATCAAACATTGTTCTCAGATCTTTAAATTGTCCATTAAGGATACGTGACAGATACAACAACTCTAGCCGAGGTGTTCCAAGTAGTTGTTGTAACAGAACCTCGTTTGTCCTGATTGGATGCTTATCTAAATCATACGTTTTTAACCGAATGAACATATTTCATATAATCCAGACTTTTTAAATGAAGTTTTACTCAGTGTTGAGCAACCTCCAGTTTACCATAGCAACTGCCAGTTTACCCTAGCAACTGCGGGAAAGCCCAGACTAAGTAGGGATCGAAAAATGTTCAACAAACAAATTTTTGTTATTGGAATGTCGATCTTAAATATCAATTTGTTGATGCGAACAATGAGGATTATAATCGTGATGACAATTGTAAAAGTAGTGATGATCAAAAAGTCGATAACGATGATGATAAAGGAACAATAAGAGAAACGATAATAATACAAATAATTAACTACTCGTTTCTCTAAATAACCCTATGTATGCTCTGTTGCTACTACTACTACTACTACTATTATTTATACTACTACTACTACTACTACTACTTTTTATATTACTGCTAGAACCACCACTACTGCTGATGCTAGTACTATCACCACCACTACTATTATTAATACTACTACTATTTCCCATGCAAAAGGGTAAGACAATTATCTATAGATTATTATAGACAGATACATCAACAGTATTCGGTTGTGATTTCTACGACTACGGCTCTACGAAAGTAAAATAATTAAGTTGCATGTCTTATGTACGTGTATGTATGTGTGTAAAATAAAAATCCACTTAGCACAATCTCACTTTTCCTTATATCTTTAGATCTGTTAAATTTATAACGTCATATTTCCATGTATATTTAAATGACGTCGTATCTTGTTTTATAACCTATATTAGATCTATTTATTTTTCTTACGCATACGACACATCCACCTGATATTACCTGTTCGTTTCTATTTCGGGCAGCCTAGATTCTAGTTCTTTGTTCTTTCTTTCAAGTACAAGACTGAAATAGAAATAGCAACATTTCAGGAATTGATGTCCACCGCCATTTTTATTTGATGCAGGTGTGGTTATGCATCCTGACAATAAAGGCCAGAACTAGCAAGAGTGAAACTCTCAGCCGAATTCAAACCAATACCAATTTGAACACAAAATGTCTGACATATTCTAATAGATAATTGAGATATTGTGGAGAAAATGAATGATTGTCTGATAATCAGGGGTGTTAAATTTGACTGAAATAAATTAATAATTTAAAGAGCAATTGCACATAACTGAATGATCATGGTTATTTCCTTCAAGGTCCATAAAGACGTTTAATAATAACTTCAAAATGTAGATAATCCAATTCTGCCAACAGCATCAATTTGTCTTCAAATTTCTCTTTAAAGGTCTTATTTGGCCGAATTTAATGTCGATTGGGAAACTGGGGACGTTAGCTTCTTTAAATGATTCTGTGTACACTGACAATGAATTGTATTCGAGACTTCAGTATCAAACATCATAAACGTGTGTTTGAAATCAAATGATTATTGTTGAAAACAGCAGTGGTTGGTCCTGAAATTCAAGGACTATATCTACGCTATATGGTGACGTAGACCGCTGACAGTCCAATGCTTCTAAGGTTTTATTGATATCAAGGTGTTTACCAGATATTGGTGGAGTCAGCTAGTTTTAATGAAGTAATGTACGTGCGTGGTTCTGACAACAAATGCGCCTCAACCTCTGAACCTGACCTAAGAATGCTGATGTCATGCCAGCTGTATCAAGTTTAATGTCAAATATAGTTAGAATCCAACCGTAACTAAGGAAGTCATAGCATGGCAATGAAAGTTGGTGAATCTGGCGATTAATGAATGAAACTCTGCTAAAATATGCCGCAGAAAGCTGTCAGAACAATTTAGGTATGGTCCCAACAGTATATAGCAGGATTTCATTAATAATAAGAACAACCGTATATACATCTAATGAGGTTATTATGCAGATGTATACATGGGTGGGACTGGTGATCAGCGGCATTAAAATGACACGATAAAACGATGAGATCAATCTGATCAATATCGATATAAATGTAGACGATACAATTTCATCATCTTCAAACAAAATTGATGACAATATTATGAAAACGTTCATTTGTTTATTTATTGTTTTATTTTTTTTTTAAATTGTTTGACTACATTTAAAGATACATTTAAATAAGATCTGAAATTAAGCGAAAAAGAAAGCAGACACGAGTTGCATGATTTTTACTTTGCATGAACAATATTTCGTTCCTCACAATTTACATTAAAACTGCAAAGCGACAAATCTTTCAAATACAACATCAACTGGAAAATGTAGTCCCTATGTTAAATTTGTATTGTAGAATAATTTATTTCTTTACTATTTTCGCATTAGCTCGGTATAATCAGCATCCTTTCTCTTCAATTGTTGGCTGAAGCGTCGATCATCGTCGCTGAAAAAAATATAAACCAGTTTATATTGAATTATTCATTTAAATTCACATCTAAATTAGTTATGGATGTTTATACACGTGTCTATATAGTATCTATATATGGCCATATTATCCATAAAACAAGGTGGGCGATGTGCCCAGGACCCCCTTGGCTAAAGGGGCCTCGTATATTATCGTCTGAATTCATGGGCAGGACCTCCAAGGCTCAAATCATCTGATTTCACAGTGTTTATAATAGTACTGTGACCATATCTATGGACAAGGCAAGATAGTTATGGGCCCCAATTCTGGTCCCAAAGGTCATACTCCGGCCCTGTATGTATAGTGTCCTTTTTGTAAAAGCATGTTTTATTGAAGCAACATCCGTCAACTACGGATTGTTAAATGCACTACTGCACTTTTCACTGAAGAAAGCATCCTGATGCCAAAGATCAACGGTTCTTTTCAAAACAAGGACATATTCATTCGAATTCAGTAAGGATATATTTATCTTGTCTTTCTAAACTTGTAAGCTTTAGATGTCATTTATCAGGTCTTATTTTCGACTTTGTAATAAAGGTATCACAAATACAAGTTTTAATATTTTTGTAATGTAAATTCATATGTTAAAGGAGGAGTAAATACAGTATACAACTAATTTAGAATATACTATATATATGCGAGTGCATTGTTGAAAGGATTCCTCATATGTTGAAGTGGAATTTCTCGCAAACAAAACACAAAATATAAATAAAATGTTTGTCAGAAAACTCTTCGAAACCAGCGCTTAATAGGATGAACACAACAGTGAAGAATGCAAATTATACTTGTGAATAATTACAAAAATAATAAAAGGAATGGAAGTGGTAATGATATACGTACGATCTGCAAACGCATTCATGACTGCCATCTTGGTATTCTTTTAACTGATGCTCAGCACTGAAAACAGAGAATATTTGCATTTGCTATCTACCAGATGCATCATTAAATACTTTCAGTTCATTGCTCTCAATGATATCTATGATTGTTAATATTGCCGTATATTGATAACAGGTAGTATGAAAACGTTATTGCGATTAACACTTTGTTTCCCAAATTGTTCACACATATTTATTAAAAATGTTGAACATAGGCCTCCTTTACAACAATACAAGGCTAGCGACATAAGAAATTTACCAATATCTTCATATCGACACTGCATCAGAGATATGTGAAAGTCGCATTTGCAAAGGAAACATATTGTATTACATTTGGGTAAATAGCTATACAATTCCCCCTTTAATCAGACATATCTACACAGACGACGTTTTAAAACAAAGCGAAATATCAGTAATTAAAAGTTTTTGATAAAATATTTCCAAATGTCAAAGTATCAAAGTACTTAAATTAATATAAGAATTTACTTGAATTCATCGACGATTTCATGTAAAGTTCCCATATAGGAACACACACACACACACACACACACACACACACACACACACACATATATATATATATATATATATATATATATATATATATATATATATATATATATATATATATATATATATATATATATATATATATATATATATATATATAATCTTCCTTAATGTAAGTTATGATTTCACTCTTAAAATTCTCCATGATGACTACTAAAATATAGGAGTCGTATTGATGAACTTTACAAAGCAGGAACCAAACGCTGAAAATTGTTTCACTGTGGAAATACTTTACTATGAAAGCAAAAAGCACTTTCTTAAAGGAAAGTGATGAAGAGAATTCCAGTTATTCTCTCTCTCTCTCTCCATTATCATTTCTTTCCTATATCTTCGTCTTTCATTCATTCCATCTTTTCAGTAATTAGAAAAAACAGTAATACCTTTTCAATGCATCCATGTACAACTGTGTGTAATCAAACTCGACGATATTGGGGTTCTCTTTCTTCATCTCTCTCTCAATTTTGGCCCTATAATCGTAAGAAAAACAAAGTAAAAAATATTTGCATAAGATGTATCCATTACGAAACATTCAAACGGAAAAGCGTTTGATAAAATATGTTATTTTTTTTTATCAAAATAAGCCAGGCAGCATTTTACGAACAAGTTTTGACTTGTTTAACAGCGAAATTAAAAATAGGTTAAGTATTTCAAGACATGTATAAAATATAAGTGATTTCTTTTCAATTAAGTGCTTCGCTTTATATATTTGTATATATTGAAATAACTTCAAGGAACATATTATAAAATGGACTTTAGTATATATAAAAAAAATGCATAAGCACTAAGAGTTGAATTTTTTTTTAATTAACCAGTCGCAGCGATTATACCATTATGTTACGTGATCTACCCGTTGAAAATGTTTGCGTCCTCTAAAACCATATCAGGACCCTTCATCCTGTTAAATACCCCCCCACACACACACACACACTGCTCTCATCCACTTCTACCCCACCCCACTATCGACAATTCTTACATGTCGAAGAAGCCACGCAAGATGATGACTTCCTTAAGCAGATTGTCTTTCTCTTGTCTGGAAATTTCCAGTTGTGTTTCAAGCCGTCGAATTTGCTCCGTCCTGTTGAATTAAAGTTAGAATTTTACCATTACACAAATAATAAATAATTCAATAAATATGTTCATACTTAACTTTTGGAAACAATAGTTACTGGATGTTGACGATGAAATCTTAAATATGTTTTATTTAATGTTATGTAGACATGCAATTTATATCATTTGTGCAATGAGGCGTGAACAAAATCTAAATCAAATACTGCAGTCATTCTCAGTATCATCAACGTGTAAAATCGAATTTCGCATTCAATATTTCATTTCTAATTGCTGCAGATATATTTGTCGAAATCGGAATAGTGAGGGAAATGTTTTTTATTTTTATATTTGCTTGAATTGGAACAGGTATTTAATCAAAGTTGACATGGACATAAATAAGTACACATTAAAAATCTTTATTAATCCATTCTTGCAAGATAATGTATTAGGTATTATTAGCGTCATTTATTTGGACCGACACGATGAAAGTGTCTCTTTCCAACAATAATGTAATGCTTAGTATTGGGGTGGTGTTGGCCATTTCTAATACATTCCAAATGGTGCGATACTCACGTGGACAGGAGCTTCACAGGCGTGTTAGAGCCTAATTTCTTTGTAGACATGTTTCCTTCCTTTTTAACTGAATCGATGGCCACTGCTGTGAAAGACATATTTGTATGTTAATAATTGCAAGTGATGGTGAGGAAGAGAACCTAGTAACCAACATGACTATGGGGGAGTGGGGGTTAAATTCTAACTTAATGTCATTAAAGAACAAGTATCAGTAAATATGTGTATATATTTATGTATTTTTGTCACATAGGATACAAGTGTTGGGATTTACAAAAAAGTTAGATTACAATAATTGTTTCAAGGTACCAGAACATCGAGCAAACAGAAAACATTATCAAACTGAGTATTTTATCTTACTGGTCAGATCCTGGGTGGGTGTTGTTGTCGACGGAAGTGTATTGTGTGTAGTAAACATCATGAAACTTTGAATCGCTTGATACAAGATCGAAATGCACTACACGTGTACCGTTTACGTAAAGTGAAATTATTGGAATCACTAGAAAAATAAAAAGAATTAATATACTTACATACAGGACAGGAATATT
>JARLTB010000269.1:3347500-3400000 GCA_030141615.1 Unio pictorum
TGTGCACAATTATGAGAGAGTAAACGGTTGGTAAAGAGATTAAAGGGGACATATTATATACCTATGTTCAATGAAAACAAACATACAAAACACTTTTCCTACATAAACACACACACACACACACACAGATATATATCTATATATATATATATATATATATATATATATATATATATATATATATATATATATATATATATATATATATATATATATATATATATAATTGTTATGGTTAAATACTGATAAAGTCTTAGAAAATAACTTTTTTAAAAGTTATTAAACAATTATTTAGCTCTTTTGTTGTTCTAAGTGGAAGCGTGCACAACTGTTATGTACACATACTCAACTCGCACAAAGAGAAACATCGCATTTAAAATGAAAATAAAAGACTGTAGTAATAAAGAAAGAATTAGCTTATATGTATGTATGATATGTATGTATGTATGTATGTATGTATGTATGTATGTATGTATGTATGTATGTATGTGTACGTACGTACGTACGTACACACACTTACACACACGTACGTATGTACGTAAATACGTGTGTGTGTGTCTGTATCAAGCGTTAATAGATTTATTACTTTTAAAATGATGGAGGCATTTTCTTTCCTTGACAGATAGCTGTAATCTATAATGATATTTCCAATGGGGAGATATACCTAGTTTGCATGTTATATTTAGCTGGTATTAAGTTCAACCAATGATGCGAAATGGTGCAGGGAATGAGAATATAAAGAAACAAGGTACGTTGGTCAGGGCAGTACAGTTTGTAGAATTTCAAATTAACTTTCAATGAAATATAAATCAATATGTTTGCTTTATTCTATCCATATATGACTAACGAGTGTTTGGTTCAATGTCAATTCGAATTTTTAAGTTTATGCGAATGTCTCTCAAAAGATCATTACTAGATTTGAACGAAATGTTAAGCCATATATTTAATTGACAGTATAATCGTATGTACGAAAAATGACACTATTCTAAAACGTAAACTTGCGTCAGTTTTATCTAGACTACCTTTTGCACATCAAAGGCTACACTATATTGATAATATCATGTTTATTGCATGATATACGCTGTTTAATTTTAAAATTGAATACCATTTCATACGATATGTACACTCAATTTTGATTTGGTTCAATATTCAAGTTCAAAAACTAGCTGGCTAGTTCCGAAGTGTATTCCAAGGAGCAACTAGTCAGCTAAATTTGAAATTGTTAGAAACAAGAAGACACGACAAAAGCAATGATCCATGTTTATTGATCCAAATATGTTTACTTAAAGTGAATTTAACACGTGATTGCCATGTGATCCAAAATAGCGGTTCATGTCAAATATAACACTGAGATTAAACGTAACGATACATGCCTATCGAGATTCAACATAACTCCCGAAGCGTTGCCATTAAAACTCGAAAAGCTGACTTGGTTAACCAAATCATTTGTCTGGAAGTGTTTGCCATTGGAGTTCAAGAAGATGTCCTGGTTAATGAACTCATAAGTCTCAAAGTGTTTGCCATTGTCATTCAAGGGGCTGACTTGGTTAAGCAAAATCGATGCTCTTGATGTGTTTGCCATTGTCATTCAAAAAGCCGTCTTGGCTAACCATAATCAACTATCTCGACGTATTTGCGATTGTAATTAAAATAAAACTGTCTTTGTTATCAATAATATGCAGTGCATTGAACTTGTCAACGATGTAATTCTCATACACAGAAATCACTATAATCATCCTTTGGAAGAAACAATGATGGGCATGAAATGTATCTTGCAGCGCTTAATGAACTTAATATACAAGCATATAAAATACCATATAACTACATCGGATACACACAGACTAGAAAACTATCGATAAAGTCAGGAAAATGTGTCAAATTCACATTAATCATATTGCATTTCATAAACTCTGTAATCGGAAGCATACTCTCTCTCTCTCTCTCTCTCTCTCTCTCTCTCTCACACACACACACACACACACACACACACACACACACGCGCGCACATTCATGCATACGGAATATAAAGTGCAAAACGGAATGCTGTTCTAAATGGAAATATTACAAATACTGATGATGTTCAATGAAATGACTTCAATACAACTTGCTAGCATTTCTTATTCTGTCCATACGTTATGTCGATGAGATTTTAAGAGGATCGTTTCCGCTTTCTATATATAAAAACCTCCAAACTAAAATGATAATTTTTAGTTAACAATCACTTACAAATATAAAGGACGGTGTGTATTGGCTTACGACATTCTTACTTGAAAATATTGGGGAAAATACCCCGTCACTAAAAGTTCATAAGTCAATGCCCGAACGAGTATTTTAGGCGTGTATCATATATTCAAAGGTTAAAAATCATAGCCGTTTTAAAATTCATTTTTTTTTAAAAATCGTATGTTGGTACGTGAATGTTTTCAATATGGTCGTTGCGACTACACCTATTTCCGAACCAGAAAACATGAGAGGTTGATAAACTTAAGATTCTAAATCCCAATACAATATTTTAATGTCTCGTATACTTTTCGTTGATTTGGTTAATCTATGCAGAACTGTTATTGCGACAATAAAACTGCATTAGTATTTTTCATTGTAGTATTCGACTGGAAACAGACGTTGCAACCACGCCATCATACGTCCAATCTCACTCATAGATCACAGCAAAACAATACTAAAATAGCAAGTGAAGTCATACCAATGAGATCATGATGTGCATGATCACGTCATTTCTTTTCATTTTACGAACATTGTACAACGTTTTATTTTGTTTGCGACACGGTTTTGCGCCCCAGATGTTCGAGTTTCGCAGAGTTCTGATTTAGCAAAGTTTCGTGTCTGTGGCATTTATCCCTCTTTTCAAGTACATTGTAATAGACTTATCATGGATATAGCGTTTTCGTGAAGTAATGATTAACTAATTGAAAATCAAATTCAGGTTAATGCGTCCAGTCATCCATGAACAAGCCTCTGGTAGGTAGTTTCGATTTCGACCATTTCAAAAGTACATACATGGAATGAGTGGCTGGGGTTTCAGCTTTAGACACAATTTTAAAATTATGTTTATGCAGGCGAGAAATGAGACATGGCGAGATGCAGCAATATTTGTTTTCATGATGCTATCAATATTGATAACTGAACACAATATAATATCAGTCAACTTGAGGCATTAGAATGTCTTCAAAAGCTTGCTTTTATGACATACAAGAGCTGGCAAAAAAACGATTGTACATTAAAGCAAACCGCAACATTCAAAACTCCTATCAGCAAATTATCTTTGAATTTCTCCATTTTGTTGGATTAGTTTCCTGATGCAGAGTTCCATCTTAGATAGTTTGGTAAGCATGTCGTGTATATCTTTTGAGAAAGCGTTTTCTTTCTCCTCCTGTGACTTTTCTCTGTGGGTTCGGAAGGCACGGAGATCGTCCTCGCTTTCTGGTGAATTTGATCCTCTAGAACTCATGCTTGTCATGGCTTTGTTTATTTCGTCATGCATTCTGTTTATTCGGACTTTCAAGGGCAAAAGGTCATTCTCCATTTTACTTGCGATAGAGGATTTCTGGCTGCTCACTCTGAGAATAGAGAGTAGTTATTTCAGTTAATATTTAATAAAGTGTAGGCATAGGGTCATGAAATTAAATTATATATCAGACGAATTTAGAGATATACGGCAACGCAGCACATCCACGTATCGTCATCCATAATCCTATTTCCGTATATAACGGCTTTCTTAGTACGATATTTATTTATATCGTTGTAACATTAAAATGAGTATATGTATTGAATTGCAAGGTATGAAATGACCATCGGCAGTTGTGACATCGAATTGCTCGAATAAATACTATAAGAGTGGACTCGTCAAGCTATCATTATTACTCAAGACAACTTGGAGATGCAGCAAAAACTTCCTAAATTGACAAAAGTTACAGCTAAAATTACATTTTAAAAACTCCCCTCCACACTCAATACAACTACCAGGTGTAAAAAAACGAAACATGTGAACATTTTAAAGACGTTATATTCTTGGAATTCAGAAATTCAATATTAACAACTTTATGTGTTCCGAAATGTGCGATAAAATGGCTTACTGTTGTAGATAAACCATCATGTTGCCTATCTGTTTGAGTTTGTCGATCGTGTCGAGTTGATCGTGCCTGTCTGCTTCCGGAAGATCATTTCCGGGACTGTCAAGTCTGGGCGTGTCTGTTCTGTTCTCCTTTCTTAACACGGCCATTGAGAGTGCGATGTCGTGTTGTTGAATGGTACTGAGTTGATCATACAACTTTGTAATCCTCGAGGCCACCTCCTCCATATTAGAACGAAGCTTGGTGAGTTCACGGTCTTTACTTTTAGAGATCCTGCAAATCCACATTTAAAAAACTGTCACACTGCTATACTGGAAATTCATATATATATATATATATATATATATATATATATATATATATATATATATATATATATATATATAGAGAGAGAGAGAGAGAGAGAGAGAGAGAGAGAGAGAGAGAGAGAGCAGGGTACATCTCAGTATTGAGACAAGGTTCGTATACATATTTTGAAAATAAGACGATATATTTGATTGATTGCCATCAATCTTCTTCGGGAGTTGTATGTGAATAATATTTCAAAATTTACTGAGAAAACGTTTAGAAAAAGTATTTATCGAACATGAGAGTAAGACAAATTAACTTTATCTGTAATAATAATGATGTTTTGAACATTATAAATAAAATATGATATATGGATAGACAAAACACTAATTCTCAGATATGCATATATTTACATTTACTAACACTATTTCCGTCCTATTAGCACGTCGAATTTGCTTTCTTTTATTCTGTTAAACTTATTCAAACATTGTCCGCTCAAAAGTGTCCGTTTCTTAGAGTGCATACAAGGGACAAATTAGAACCCGCTTTATTCGATTTAGGTATGGTGCGTAACTTCTGTGTGTGGGGTGGGTGGGTGGTAGTGTGTGAGAGTTTTGGTGAGTACGTATTTATTATACAGAGGACCTAAACTGAGTAATGATTTAATAATAAATTTAATAAACGAGTTATCAAAAATAGTCAGCTTTTGCTAATGTTTGCGAGCAAAAGCTGGGACATTATTAAGCGAGTTTCACAAATTTAATATTGAATCATTATCCACTTGAGATTCTGCTGTTCTCACTATTATTTGAACTTCTAAGCATACAAAGAGATGATTATGGATGCAGATATTCCAGATTTACAGTAAAGTATTTGTGACCGGATATTTACATTATTCCATTTGGAATAATATATTTTAGTAGACATAAACAGATTCGGAATCGCTTCATATAAACACGTCTATCATATAGTGTAAACACGATTTGGTTGGATAATGTTCTCTCAGTTTGGAGACTGATTTATGTCGAATCGTTGTGTGAACAGATGTGAGTTTATGTACTCATATAAGTTAACATTTAAAATATTCTTCTATTAAGGGTGGATTCCTTTTCACAGTTATATCCCTACCTCTTTCAACACGCACGATATCAGTTGGCCAATTCCCGTTGTTGTTGTTGCTCGGAGCTTAACGTCACGTGACATACCAGAATTGCATAAAGTGATATTTAACATGTCATATAAAAATATTAAAATGTACATGCTATATGTAAACCGACAATGTCATAAGCACACAACTGACACTACATGGTCGGGTCGCTGATGTCGTAAGAACGTTTTGGCTTCATTATAGACTAATTTAAATGCTATTTGTCACAATGTCTACGTACGTGTTAAGATCCGAAACCTCTTGAAGTTTCACGCTTATATTCTCCTTTGTTTTAGAAAGCTTTGATTTGGTGATTTCAAGGACTTCAAACGGATCGTCATTCAGTGAAGTTGCACCTCTGATCTTCGTCTCGTGAACTTTATCCCCGATGCTGCCATACGGTCGAGAAAAGCGTGTGATTTCCTTGTCCAAGTCTTTCAAGCACTTCCTCCAGTTTGTAAGATCATCAACCTTTCTGCGAGGAAAGAATTAACTTAAATTTAACAGTTACGTGTTGTTGTGCTCTCCTTCCAACATACGTAAAGCTTCCGCATCACAAGGGAGATAACTGAACCAGAGAATTTGTAGTAATTCTTGAATGCTCTGGTATACAGTTTAAGACATCAAACACTGAATGATATATCTAACATGAATAATTTTAACACGAATGATATATTAATAAATACTCGTTCCAATTAGGAAATGTATAAGAAAGAAAAAAGATAATATATACAAGAAATACGTGCAGTTCATCGGTTGGCATCACAATATCGTATGCATCAAAACGGCCTTGAACGGATTGTTCATATAAGAACATTTATCGGAACTACGTTGAATATGATTAAGGGAATCTTCTAGACACGAGTTGTCAAAGTTTAGTATACACGACTGTATGGATGATATATGTTGATTGACAAGTGTGCTGCTTATCGGTCTATTTCAGTAAAGAGTCAAATTAACGCGGACTGAAAAGAATATGACTTGCTTAATATGTTAAATAAACTCAAAACTATCCAAATTTTAACAAAAAATTGATTATTCAATGAATATCCATTCCCAATTAAAATTTGTGCACGAAAAAAATTAAAGACTGCATCTAAAATATGTTGAATAATATTCTGATTCAATGAACTCGATTATTACCACGATCTGCTGACAACAATGTGAATATGCTAGTAACGGGAACTAAAAATACACACCTCTTCATCTCTTGGTTTCTGTTTTTAAGGACCTGCACGCTGCCAGTAACAGCGGTGAGCGTCTTTATTAGATCGTCAACGTTTCCGTTCATATCCTCATGTGATCTATGCGGACCACTTGACTTTTTCTTTTCCGGTTCCTCGTCAGCCACCAAATTGTGCAATACGTTCACCGAAGTCGTCAATGTTTCGACTTGGACCCTTAATTTATTCAGGGTTTCGTCTTTGCTTTGGATTACACTAAAATATAAATTTAGAATTATGTGTCATGTTTCGTCTTTAGAAACAAAACATTTTGTTTATCCAATATTAACAATAAATGAAATATAGCATGTTTTGGATAAGAGTTTGGGTTCGGGATTAAAGAGAAGGGGTGAAGTGTTCTGTATTAATATTTAAAGTCTTGAATCCGCGAATTTTATTCTAAAGCAATACTAGAAAACCAGACTGTTACAAAGTCAACAATCCTTATCTGCATTGTCTGAAAGAGAAGACGTTTATATAACAAGGTAATCATTTACATCTCAATGTATATATCCATTTCTTTGTAAATAACACTCCCGTTCCAAGCGGTGGGTCGGGGATATATAATAGTCCCAATGCGCACTCTCGCAATTAGCAAGAAAAGACGCACAGTGGTTAGTGTCTCAGACAAGCAACTGAAAGTGTCAAGGATAGATTCCTACCATCCAAGCAGTCTGTCCAGCTACCGTGGTGTGCTCGTGATGAAGCGCATTATTCCAAAGGTATATTGGCTAAAAACCTACTCGTACTGATATGCAACTAAACATCAAAACAAACTTAATTCATGGCAAGCAAACTGTCGACATGAGTTCAATTTATACCTAATACTGGTTGAGTTGTTCGAAAAGATGGTTAGTTATTAAGATAGGAAAAATTTATCAAAGCAGTTAAACGCAAAACCTATTTCAACTTTGAAAACAATGATGAACATACCTCTCAAGACTCTTCTTCAATTCCTCTTCAATTTCATTTATTTTGTTTTCGAAATCTTTCTTCTCCGTTCTATACCTGTAATAAAAGCAAATAATATAATCTTCGTGACCAGAAAATACCTTCTGCATGCACGTGTATAACAGAACATATCACCTTTTACTTGAACCAAGCGTAACAACGTGGGTTTTGCGTTTTGCCTAAATATTTACTTTCCACCGCTTTAACCGAGTATATGTGTACTTTTCTGTTTTAAAAAGTAGTTACATATACGGCCTGTTTACATCTCCTCTTAGTTTAATTCAACTGTAATACTTATTGCACATTTGGGAAGTTTCATGAACTTTTTTAGATATTTTCTGGAAATCTAATTAGTGGTGGAGTTCGAGAAGCTTTTTTTTTTTTTTGCTTAAATGCGCATTACTTCATCACATTCCTAAAGTTCGAAAAAATTGCACATAGTTGACGTTAAGTTCAACTCAAATTAATAGGACATGTTCTGAAATATTAAAACTTATCTTCAGGGAACAATTTCGGTTGCTTTTGTTTATATGGTCATGCCATAAATTACATATCTTGTGATATCACATAATTAATAAATTAGATTTGAGGAATTTACCTTTCCTCTATCTTTTCAACTTGCTTTCCCTTTGCTCTTGTGACGATTGGCTGGATTCCTTTGTATCTGCAAATAATGAAGCCCATTTTAATTAATGAAAACTTACATATTTTAAAGTGATTATTTTGTTAACCATACACTGTTTATAGAATAATTCCCAGGATAAATGCTCGATACCCTAAATCGGTTGCGGAAACTTCAATTGTTTGGTGAAGCAATATATGTCTTTTCTTACATCAAACATGAACATGTCACTGACTTATGTATGTATGTATGTATGTATGTATGTATGTATGTATGTATGTATGTATGTATGTATGTATGTATGTATGTATGTATGTATGTATGTATGTATGTACATATGTATGTATGTATGTATGTATGTATGTATGTATGTATGTATGTATGTATGGTATGTATGTATGTATGTATGTATGTATGTATGTATGTATGTATGTATGTATGTATGTATGTATGTCTACCTTTCATTCTCGCGTTTCAATTCAGATGCATTTTTGCTCAGGCGTTTGATTTCTTCCTGGAACCTAGTTTTGAAAATGTAGGAAGAGTCACTAGCATGTGAAAGACATAGCTGTTAAATTAACACACCTTAACAGTTTGACATAGCTGTTAAATTAACACACCTTAACAGTTTGACATAGCTGTTAAAGTAACACACATTAACAGTTTGACATAGCTGTTAAATTAACACACATTAACAGTTTGATATAGCTGTTAAATTAACACACATTAACAGTTTGACATAGCTGTTAAATTAACACACATTAACAGTTTGACATAGCTGTTAAAGTAACACACATTAACAGTTTGACATAGCTGTTAAATTAACACACATTAACAGTTTGATATAGCTGTTAAATTAACACACATTAACAGTTTGACATAGCTGTTAAATTAACACACATTAACAGTTTGACATAGTGTTAAATTAACACACATTAACAGTTTGACATAGTGTTAAATTAAGACACATTAACAGTTTGACAATTTACGAAAAAAAGAACCCAATACACCAAACATTAAACTTAGTACTCTTTGCGTAATACAGTAACGTTTCAGTTTATCGATACTCAGCAATGTAAATATAGATAATCAACAATATCATATCGATAATCAATAAACACAATATCGAAAATCAGCAATATTATATCGATAATCAACAATATGATGTCCTTAGTCAACAACACGTTAAGCGTCTTTATGATACACTAGGAGAGTACACTGTCTCCATTTCAGTGCTCATTCGAATTCCTTTTTAAGTAAAGTATATAATATCCAACCATTATCTATTAAAGACAAGGATTTAAAGTCCCTTCTGTATGACAAAGGCGTAAGTTATTCACGAAATCAGGCCTCGATATGTATTCATATATTTCAAGGCACAATATTCTAGAAATGGTAATGACTATCAACAGATATGTAGGGCAGTCATATAAAGAAGAAGAAGAATGTCTAAAACAAGAACATAATGAATATGATGACGACATTGCTGCTATTGACTGAGAAGGAGGAGGAAAATACAAAAATAGTATATAATCTACCTCATGACATCTCGCTGTTGTTGCACCTTTTGTCTTTGAAACTCTTTTTCAAAGTTTTTGAGTCTAATAACGAGCTCGTGGAAATTTTCCTCAGGCGGACCAGTCAAATGTGTTACTGTCAGAATGTTAGCACCCTCTTTTTGCGTATCAGAAGTCGGAACTGATTCTGAAGATCGGTTATCTGTTTCTTTTGGCTGGTTCAGCTGTAGATGACGATATAGTCGGCCAATAGCGTGGTTCATCGATTTCATGTCTTCGGCGGACACCCCACCAACTACTTTGGATCTGCAGAAGTAATTTTTCTTAGGGTTTGATTATATATATATATATATATATATATATATATATATATATATATATATATATATATATATATATATATATATATATATATATAGTGATTATTTTTATAACCATACTCTGTATATAGAATAATTCCCAGGATAAATGCTCGATACCCTAAATCAGTTTAGGAAACATCAAATGTTTGCAGAGTTAATACATGTCTTGTCTTACATCAAACATGTACATGAAACTGATGTGATAACTTGTTCCTTTATATTAAGTATCTGCACACAACAGATAAGAATTTTACTTTATATCTGTATTTTATTTTTTAGATTTATGGACTATTTAGTCTGAAATAAAGAATTCTTATCTTCTTATCTTAAAGTCGTGACTGAATTACTTATTTTATTTATTAACCTTTATTGCTTTGCTTTTATATCTTATTGATTCTCTCTCTCTCTCTCTCTCTCTCTCTCTCTCTCTCTCTCTCTCTCTCTCTCTCTCTCTCAATCATAATGAATTTGTTTTTTATATTTTTTAAAAAATAAAAATATTCCTTTCTAAACAAAACAGCAAACTTGCTAGAAGAAGCATTACGTGACCGGAACGGAATTCCGTTAAATCTGAAGTTTTCATAACTTTTATAGAGTTAAAAGAAAATATCACAAAAATGAAATGAGATATCTCCATCATTTCGTTTTGGTCTTCATCCGTTTTACCAACCATTCAGATGTTATTCTCAGATCATTTACATATATACTTCATATACTTCATACTTATATCTAAAGCTACATGCATGTGGCAGATAGTCACACCTTTTCCCCCGCTTTTGGAAAAATATTTATGTTTTATTTAGTAGGTTATTATTCTTTTTTTATTTGAGCAATAATGCGGATAGAGTAGCACAACTAGGACAACATTGTTTGAGACCACAACGTTCAGGCGTCCCGCCGTCATTTCAGTTTCTAATTCGTAGGACCCTATTGTAGAACTTTTCGAATGGACCACGAATCTTGTCAGTGGTCCTGCATACAGGATATAGTCTATTTCAGAACAAAATTTACATTGGAAAAGATTTGCATGTATATAAAGTTATTTCTTTGATTTGGTGTGGTATGGCACAACATGCAAACACAGAGGCAACAGAAGCGATGTATATTACAACATACAACCCTTACTGATATAGTACCATTGTATATATATATATATATATATATATATATATATATATATATATATATACCAATACATACTAATATATGTAAGTAAGAAAGAAACAAAAGAAAAATTATTCTTCCCGCTGACTTGTTTGAGCGGCATGTGCCAAGTAACGTGACATCTTCCGTTTATTTCTTTTACAATGGATGTACATCAGCATATGTACCTGTATATTTCGTCTTATAGAATATCTCGAGCTAAAGTGCGCTTAAAATTAGACGCTTTCACGATGCAATTAGCTACAAACCCATAGAAACTTCGTTGTTTATTTACCTCTGTGTATTTATTCATTTTGTTTTCTTTCTTATCCAAGGTAGCTGTACTTTTGGCAAGAAGTAAATCAGCCGTATTTGTAATTGAATTGAGTTAGTGTATGTCGGAGGTAATAAATAACCATTTAATGAATAAAACACGTTTAGCAACAAACTCCCTATCGTGTGGCACCCCTTTGTGTTAGTCCACTCTACCATAACTCACTCACAGAGATAAGTAGACAAACAGAAAGACGATCCCTGATTTGACGTGCCCCTTCTTCTCTTTCAATTGACTTTTCATAAGGGTCATCGGATATTCTAAACAGACCATTCTGCGAACACCCTAATGCGTTTATAAATACAGTATATCTATAAAATTTTGACTGAATGTGTGTTTTATAGCCTCGTATTCATAGACCACTCTGGGCTATCAGCAAAAACTCTAGTTCGGTACGGCATTGACATCATAGCTTGCACATTATTACAAACTTTTCGTTTCTTTTACATTGTTCACCATGGCTGAGGAAAATAGTCCTTAAAGGGGCTTACTTTTAAACTTTCTCATCAAAACTTTACGTCAAGTATCGTGATTAGCTCCACTAAAAACTGTTATAGAGTTGTCATCTAGCTTAACATCAAACCCGATCAACTTGCCAAGATTTGTATTCATAGCATACTCTTAGATACTTATCGGGAAAAGCTATTTATGAATAAAATGATGACAAAAACCACGGCATGGTGATACAGGCCTCATCGCCCGCGATGGTCTTTCTCACACACACACACACACACACACACACACACACACACACACACACGCACGCACACAAAAACACACATACAAACACACACACACCGGTATTTCTTAGTACCATATGTAGCTGATGATCCGTTTCCGTTTACACTGTTACCCTTTTTAATTAGCTGATACAGTATATTAAATATACTATACTGTTATACAATTCATAATTTTGACACGAATCACTTTGTAATAAGAACAGGTCAAATGTGGGGGTGAGTGGTGAGCAGGGGATTTGGTCTGGGTCTCAATCCCAAAAGGCTTCGAAAAGCGTTTAATAAATAAACAATTCTGAAATAAATATAACAAAAATATACTTGATTGTGTGTCTTGTTAAATCTTTATTTGGTAAATTGTTTTGGCTTGTTTTGTCATTCACAATTTATATATAACCTTGGCCTAGGGAACTCGAACTCTTGAAGTGACCCGAGCCTCTTTTAACATGGGAAGTGGCCTGATAACGTGTTATGTGTACAATGCCTGTTCATTATTTTGGTTTTTTTCTTCTTCTTCTTTTCTTTTGGCCATATTTGCCATTGCGCTAGCTAAAAGTAACCAAATGCGTTTTCATTGTTTTTTTTTCTTCTGCAAAACGTATCTTTTGCAATAAATTCAACAAAGGAAGTACTTTATTGACAGTTTACAACAAGGCTGACCTCTATAGATTTGTTTACCAGTATGTATGAAAAATTAGAAGCTTCCGATCGAACTTGTCGCATGAACAAATTCAATGATCATATAATTTAACTTAAGTTTCAAATGAAAAAGAAAACCTAAAGGAATTTGATGACATGGGAAACACACTCAAACACACACACACACACACACACACACATACATATATATATATATATATATATATATATATATATATATATATATATATATATATATATATATATATATATATATATATATATATATATCGTATCTCTAAGGACATATTTATTTCACGAATTATGTGGAAGTATGGATTTTTCATTACAAACTATCCAAAATGTTTCCACTTCACACAGTAAACTTTCTATTTACTGAAATACACATATATTCTTTTTCATTATGGGTATTCTATAGACAAAACTGTCGATTTGTGTGGACTCTTGCTTTATTCAACACAAATGCGATTAGCTGCGGTATTACCATATCAATACAAAATATGTTTCCAAGTTTTACATATATTAAAGGGCAATGACATAACTGACGTTTTCCAATTTTAGTTTTACAAATTATGCTTCAAATTGTGCATTTTGTGTTTTTAATTGTTTTCAAAATGCATGTAACATCTTTAAGCAAACATTTTGAATGATTGCGGGTTTACTATTAACGATTTTAATACTTGATTTTTTTTAAAGTTTTAATTTGTTACGGTCATAAGTGAATATTTTTTGTAGCTTTATCAAACTCACAGCTATGTTCCGTTAGCGGACATTGCATCCAAAGTTTAACTTACTTTCAGTTCACAGTCAACAGTCACCAATACCTGATTTCTCTATAGATTTCAACATGATTAAAATTGGGCCAGAGTTAACATCTTGTTTTGGAAACAACTGTATTACTATATTTAATCAAAATGGGTGGGTGGGTGGGTGTGATGGTGTTCCTAAAACTTGTACCGTTCATCACAGAGTGTAGCACGTATATATCATTGTAAAACTCACCGAATATCAAATAGCAAAAACTCACGTCAAGTCAGTCACTGACAATTTGCTTAATTAATGTGTAAACTAACTATATTAAAATGTTAATAACTGTATCATAATTTTGTTGTTGTTTCCTTTAGGCTATTGGCAATGACGTCAACTCTTTGATTATATGAACGCGTGCACGAGGGTTGGCAATATTGACTCATTTTTAATTTTGTTCATCGCGTCTGATTGATTGCAGGCAGGCAGAAAGGAAGAAAGGAAGGAGAAAAAAGAGATATGAAAACAGCATATATATATATATATATATATATATATATATATATATATATATATATATATATATATAGATAATTTCCTAAACGTAACCAAATAAGTATTTCAAAATGTTATATTGCCAACTCGGTTATATTTCACTAATATATTTCAATATCTCATTATGAAACATATAATAAAACCTTATATCTGCGCTCATTACATTTTTAATACATTTTTTTTTTGTTTTCCGTTCTAACTTTTCCTTGTCCAATTCTGTTTCCGGATTTAGAAAGTTATTTTAAAAACCGGTTTCGTACTTTTTTCAAAATGGACGAATGTAAGTCTTTATGTTTTACTTTTCATGCGTAGCTTACGTAAGATAGCACAATTACTAAAGTCCACGTCAAAATACATTTTAATAATATTGACGCGCTTGACTTTGTTCTGGAGTTATTTTGTCATCAGTGATTCGACGATAACCTGTTTTTGTATGTATCAAAAGTGGGCCACAGAGTATTTTCTTGAATTTAATTTTTCACCTGTTTTAGACAAAGAATAGTCTTCCACAAAAGTGCATTTTGTGTTGTTTCAGTTGTCACCTTTTTAGCAACTAGGACCCGTAGATTTTGACCTATAGAACAAGTACCATTGTTTGCATACCACTGTAAATATTGCTTGCGGGTGCTCTTGTACGCCTCGTTTTTCTCCAAATTCAATGCATTCATGATATTTCTGGAGTAGACATACAAAGAGCACTGTCACCAATTAAACTTTCTGTATGTGTTTATATACCTTTGCTTGTTGTTTTGTTTTGTTAACTTTTTAGTCAGATAATTAACATTAATCATATACGTTCTGAATAGTCTGCTATTTGAGTAAACATGAATTAAAAGCAAAGAGGGCAATGGGGAAATTGTTTTGTAGGTAGAGAAAGAAAGAAAGAAAAAGTGAATAAAGACATGGATGAAAGAGAAATGTCTGAACTCACGGGTCATTGTCAGATGAACCCTTTGGTGCCACATAAAAGGTTTTATCTTTGGCGGTTGTCAGACCAGGTAGATTTGTTCTGGGGGTCTTCTTCTCTACATCATATAATGCCTGTACAATTAATAACAAAATACAGTTTTAGTTTTACTGCCATGGGTTGTATGGCAAATGCCGGTGATAGAAATGATTTTGATGATGGTGGCGATGGTGATTGCAGTGAAGGTCGTTGTGGTGTCAGTGATTGATTTCTACAGACCTCAATTGAAAGGTTGACATAACAAAGACTTGGAACTCTTGAAGTAACAAAAACTAGAGTACTAGTACACCCTCCAAGTTTGTTTGCACCCTGCTCTTCCGATTTTAAAAACATAGCTATCAAGGATATACAAATGCACAAAACGTTAGTCATTTGATTCACAATTTTTAATCTGACTGTCGCCAAGGGGTCCCTCAAACTGTAGCCTTATTGGCGTTTCATAGCAAACGGAAACCCTCGATGTAAACAAATACACATAATACTCACTGTCTTTTTCTGCTTTCTCGGGCAGTCAATTTTAGCGAAACATTTTTTTCTGCGTCCAATATTTGCAATTTAAGGTTTTAATATATCTAAAACAATCTGAGCGAATAAAAAGGAAGAACTGTTGCATACATGTGTTCAAAAGAGATGTAATTCCAGAATTTATTGAATATTTTAGTTTATCATATATGTTATTTGAAAAGATAGACTCGCACGTGCAAACATGGCGTCCACGTTTGACAAGAAACTCCAGTTTGATTCGAAACGCCAACAAGCCGACAGCATTTGGGACCCGTGAATGCAATTTGGTCAAAACTTTTAAATCAATGAGTTAAGTTACTATGTTTCGTGCATCGATGATTTTCATTTTAAAATACGTAGGTCGGTATAGAGTTTTTGCTAGTACTATAGCTGTGCTTGATGTAACAACGAGTAGAAGCGTTTGACGGTAGCAAAGATTAGGCACACGTGTCGTAACAAAAAACTTGAAAGCCTTATCTCTGCAACTGAAATAGTTAAAAAATTGTATTAAAATATCCATTTGGTATAAAGCAACGGTATTCACAGATACATTAGATAATATTCTTGATCTTCGATAGTATAACTGTGGTCTAAAGCGCTCTCCATTACGGATCACTGCCATCTCACCTCTGTCTGCGTGGGTTCGAGTCTCAGGTTCAGCCAATGTAGGCATGTGAGAAAGCTTGCCAGTAGCTTCTCGTGGGTCGGTGGTTCTTTCTGTCGATTTTCCCGGGTTCTTCCTCCATCATTAATACTGGCCGCCATGTATAGCCTATTGTGTGCTGAAAAAATGGCGTTAAACCCTACAACAACATATCTGGGCATTCATTTACATATAGGTTACATATATATGGCCACACCTTTTATTTAGATGAATTGAATTTTTTAAAATTGTATTTTGTGCAAAAATACTTACGGAATGAATGTCTTTCTTGATTCTGCCAAAATCTGCTTTGACATTTTTAAAAAGTCCCTCTTGTTTCAGCATTTGCTCCAGTCTATTAAGGGATTCACTGATTTCGTATGCATCGGTACCCTGATTGAGAAAATATGTGCATTATGCGACGACGATGCTTTCTACAAATTTTAGTTGAGAATTTAGGCAAGTTGGTTACTAATTAGGTAGTAGTAAGTAGATAAGTATTTAAATAAGTACACACACACACACACACACACACACACACACATATATATATATATATATATATATATATATATATAGAGAGAGAGAGAGAGAGAGAGAGAGAGAGAGAGAGAGAGAGAGAGAGAGAGAGAGAGAGAGAGAATTTAATACTGGCACCAGTTTAAACCGGTTTTCCACCGTTTCCAGCTAAACCAAATCCTATTCAGGAAATAAACAGCCTATATGTTGGAATCACTAGGGGAATTTACAGCAAGCGATATACCAGTAAAATGTTGTGTAACAATAATAAACGATTCTGTTATTGTGTCTATCACACAGATAACCACCATGTTTGGACCTAATCCCGTGTTGTACACAAAGGACGGAAACACAGCGTAACGAAATATCAACACCATCTAAACATTCTGTTAAAGATATATTACGCTAGACTTAAGTATGGAGCCACAAATTAAAGAGATAAAGAGAATGTTATAGTGGTTTAATGGACTAGAACTGTAATAATAATAATAATAATAATAATAATAATAATAATAATAATAATAAATAAGAAAATTAATAATAATAATAATAATAATAATAACAACAATAATAATAATAATAATAATAATAATAATAATAATAATAATAATAATAATAATGGTACTAATACTACCAATAATAAATCAGGTAAATATTATAGCAAATATTGCGTACGTATGGAAAAACTGATCACTGTCTGAAATTGTCGCCAGCCCATATATGGACTGATGTGCAGATCAGTGGGAATGTATACACTCAGGATACCCCGTGGTAGTACTCAGATAGGGTATTTACAGGAATAATTGGAGTAAATGAATGGTTGGCAGAGACAGATAGAGAGAAAGACAAAATCGATGAATAAATGAATGAAATTGTACTGACAGAAATACAGACAAATATACATACCTTCTCTGCAGCATCTCTAAATCTTTCAAAAAACTTAAGAGTTACATTGGAGTTTAACGCTTGTTTTTGATTCAGTAAAGATCCCAGGCGTAACTGAAGGCTTTTCAACTCGGCTTTGTTTGTCATGGCCATCTGTAATAATAATAATAATAATAATAATAATAATAATAATAAAAGAAGAAGAAGAAGAAGAAGAAGAAGAAGAAGAAGAAGAAGAAGAGGAAGAGGAAAAAGATCATGATGATGATGAAGAAGAAGAAGATGTCGAAGAAGAGCCAGACCAAATGCACTGGCTCATTATCGCAAATCCCTCCAACCAACGTCACACATTTATTGCATATGCTAACCCTCTTGCAGTGGCACAGGAGAGATATTGCAAAATCAGTCACATATATGACTCGTCGTTCTGCTATGACTGCAAGAAAAAGAAAGTTAATATTGTTTTTACGTGTATCTGTGTGTGTGTGTGTGGGGGGGGATCTCAAACTACGAAAGGCCCTGACTTTCCTCGAATGGACACCAAAGCAAAAAAAAGACTGTATCAATTTACTCAAATCTTGCTTAATACCCAAACACGTGGGTAAGAATACAACGAAGTCCACATTTCAAGTAACACGATGTATGTTTGTGTTGTGTGCGTGTACATTTTTTCCAGCCTGTATTTCAGACCAATTTGCTCAAATCGTGCCTGATACCCAATAAACGTAGGCGAGAATAAAATGATGGCCAAATTTCAAGTAACAAGATGTTTGTTTGTGTGTGTGTGTGTGTGTGTGTGTGTGTGTACATTATGTTCAGCCTGTATTTCAGATCACTCGTCTTCCCAATCTGGTCTTGTACTGCACCACTTTGTTGAAGCTTACTTCAGTAACATTTTTGTATTGGATGATAACAAAATAAAAGGTCATGGTCAATCTCGTTCATTGTATGATTTGAAAGACTGCGGTCGCAGAATGCTCCGTCTAATCAAGACGCACGCTGTTTGCTTAAATCATTAATACAATGTGATCCGCTAGAGCACCAACTGACTGAAGACAGTGCGTCTACGCTGTTGTCACTAGGGTGGGACTAATTCAGTCCCCAATACGTTACCTCTGGGTTGTATACAGTCACTAATACGGTATGGTCTAACAAACGTTTGTCGATATTGACTGAGACGACGAAGTCACAAAAAGTCTTTAATTGTTTGACCTTATCATCTAAGCAATTTTAAGTGAAAATACCCATTCTGTGGCACGCACTTGCTATATAGTTTTTATTTGTTGTGCACAAAGAAGCAAATTCATTTGATCATTTCCATCTAGATTGAACCGTTTGTTTACACCAGTAATAGCTGAAGTTCTCTACTTTAAAGGTTTCCTTGACTTCTTTTGAGTACTACTCTTAAAGTAAAGTACTTGTGAATGTTTGATAGAATTTAAATTGAAAACAAAACATGACGTGAAGGTCTTGAATATTAGATAGGTGTGTTTAAAGAACTGCTTACAGGACTTTCTACAAATACTCAATGTCCACAAAGTAAAATCACTGTATAAACACTGGAAATAAATATAGCTCGTTTAATTTTGCCACTCTATAGAAGTCCGCAGTACGTCTCATTAATCTTGTTTTAAATTATTCGAAATGTTCTTTAAAGTAGTTTTGCACTAAAACTCGATCGACTGTATATAAAAGAGAAAATACAATTCTGTTAACGATTTTGATGATTAAGCGATGATGAATACAAAATTGAAAGCTACTAGCTTTAAACATAAACTATTTTCTATGTCTACTATTTTCAAATGAACGACATTTAGCACATTTCAAGTACCCGAAGCATGAAGTCGAATAAAAATATTGCACTTGAATTAATGCCTGAATGATTATATATACAATGCATATGCTGACTTCGATGAATATCCCTTTGAGTTCTATAAATCCATTTTAAATCGAATACTGCGCCAGCTGATATATTCCGAACCCAGAAAGATTTCATGCGGAAAAGAGTTTCATTTCTCTTCTTGTACAACATAAAAGACTTATATATATATATATATATATATATATATATATATATATATATATATATATATATATATATATATATATATATATATATATATATAACTATCTTGTAAACATTTTCAGACGTTAATGCAAAACTACCTTGTATAAAAATAGTATAGATTAATATAAAAACTACTTTGCACAAAATGTCAAACATTATCATACACCTTGAAAAGAAAAGTCAAATATTAATATAAAAACTACCTTGCAAAAAAATGTCAAATAGTAATATAAAAACGACATGGTACAAAATGTCAAATATTAACATGCACCTTGTACAAAATGTCAAACATTAACATACACCTTGTACAAAATATCACATATTATTATAACATCTTCCTTGTACAAAATGTTAAATTTTAATATACACCTTTTATAAAGTATCAAATATTAACATGCACCTTGTACAAAATGTCATATGTTAATAAAACATACCTTGAATAAAATGTGAAATATTAATATACAATTTTCTGTGTAAAATATCCTCTAATAATATAATGAGCCAAATGAGGTTAAAATAAAAATTACCACCTCCACCCCCACAAAAATATAAAAAGCAAAGATTAGCCCCCACCCCCACCCCCACCCCCCTCGTTCGTTTCTGTATACAAGCTTGTTTATTTATAGAACTATAACAGGATATAGAAAGCATGCAAGATACATAAGGAGATTAACAAAAGCGAATAAGACAGCAAAGAAACATTTTTCCTTATCATAATTATGTAGCACAGTAATTAACTGAATTACTACATGGCATATGCACAAAGGCACCTGTTTGGTACATTCTTTGAGATAGTAAGTCAATTATGACATTTCCGAACAGTGGTCCCATTCCATTAGCTTGTAACAATTACGATTTTTTTCGGTGCGAACGTAAAATGGTTAGAACAAAGATCTCAATTTAAGATATATTTTTTGTAAATACATGAGAGAGAGAGAGAGAGAGAGAGAGAGAGAGAGAGAGAGAGAGGCAGTGTAAATATATCCTACAATGTGAAAAATCTCTGGCATCTCCTGCTTTAATCTGATCTATAATGTGTGCTTCAGACTCTTTGGACGATAAACGAGCATATATACTAGTCAATGTAATATTTCTTATTCCACAGAGCCAACGATATATGCCAGAATTTTGTCACAGCATATATATGAACAGAAAACCATCGGTAATAGAAAGAACTGCATATTTGCATACTTTCATTGAAAATGAAGTCATGTAAATATATGAATATATTACCAAACGAACGCCGTTCTGAAGTAAAAATGTAATCAAATCCGTGACGTCTATTTAAAAACAAGCATTCAAATGTTGAAAAGCATGCTTATAATAGTCATGCTATAGGAAAACTCGTATACTCCAGAAGAAAGAAGAACTTGACCTGAGAGTGTTGGAGATTCCACAGTATCACTAGTTACTGAACATGCAATATTTATCTTTTTTTCAGAGCTCCAGTAATTACAGGTCGTTTGCTGGTGCTAATTTAAAAATGTATTACTGACGATGACAGAATCCTCTCTGATACAGT
Organism: Unio pictorum; assembly: GCA_030141615.1. NCBI lineage: Eukaryota > Metazoa > Mollusca > Bivalvia > Unionida > Unionidae > Unio > Unio pictorum. The sequence continues at coordinate 3,368,983 of JARLTB010000269.1, forward strand.
GCATCATATGTTTCACGCAAAGTCAATATTACATGAGGACTCCAATAGGGATCTTGATCTCATGAATTATTCAGATTACATCTTGCCTCATATACGGCTAATAGAATATTGATCTTTACTTACCTGATCTATTCAGTCAAGGGAGAAATATATAAAACCTGTTTAATGGGAATGTTTATTTCAGGAAGTATCACCTGCATATGTATGTAATTAGGTAGGTTGGTGGGAAGATTTACAGAGAGACAGAGAAGCACTGACAGAGAGAGAGAGAGAGAGAGAGAGAGAGAGAGAGAGAGAGAGAGAGAGAGAGAGAGATGCGTAACGGAGATACTCAAACTAGTTTCAGATGTGAAATATTTTTAAATATTTTAATTTATTAATATACTGACAAATTAATAAATCACGATATGTCTTTTTTATACCCTCTTTATCTATTTACCTACCTTGTCTTAAATATTTTACGTCATTCCGTTTAGACTCGTATGAACATAACACATGATAACGAAGAATATTGAAAACTGAAAGCCACGACTCGTTATAATAATTATTTCAAAATACCAGAAATAGATTTCCATTCACAAATTTTGCATGAAAATTCACTTGTGTACTATGTATTTATGAAGGTAGGTGGTAATTTATACAGAAAGACAGAAACAAACCAACATAGCTAGGTAGGTACATAAAAGATATCAGCAGGATAGTATATATAGACACACACACACACACACACACACTGGAATACAACCTATGTATGCAATCTATATATATTTTTTTAAAACTGTAAACAGCGTTTAAATTATTATTATCCTGACCTAAATGATTCATCATCATTTCATAATCATACCTTCAATCATAATGAATTTATTTCTTATTCTCTCCTTTTCTTAAGTTACCTACCTCGCCTTCCATATTTTTGTGTTAGTTCCTTTCGATCCTCGTGTGCATGACACGTGCGAACAACGACTATTGCAAACTGATAGCTACGACTGGTTATATTACGTCGTGTTTCAACTGACGGGAAAGTAACTAATACATCAATTTCCTTTTATCTGAACTAGATTTGCATTCACAATTGGTCTGCTAGAAAATTGATATTGACACGGTTTATATCGTATTCATAAAACGAGATCCGAATATACGTCACGAAAGGATAAGGTACTTGGCCAATTCCACGTCGCGTTGTCTACTCGTGAACGCAGAATAAAGAACTTCGTTGGAATGAAAGGCGTAAATTTAACATGGAAAGTAAATATACACAATCAAAGACACAGTTGTATTGTCATGGGTCCAATTCAATTGTTTGCGAAAGTCGTGAGCACAAAGAAACAAAAGCATACAACTTTGTGCAGTGGTGTGTACTGGTCTCATGAAACAGTTAATACAAATAAATAAACCTTACATATGACCTCGTAAAACCAAAAACAATCGACGAAGAGATCCGATAGTACACTATATCAATGAAACCCAGATGGGGGATATTCAGTAAAACAGTGTATGTAAATTATCCGTGTTTACTTATATGACAAATAAATGTTACGAAAATGTAAAATTGCATGCAGTGACTAAACACAAACTGTGTGGATTTAATTGCAAAGGCGAAACTGAATGTAGGTCACGGCATACATATATGCAGCTTGTTTTTAGGTCTCTTGTATCAAAAATATGGATTTAAAGTTGTAACCAGGAAGAAATTAAATGAAGATATCAATATGCAAGCAGGTTAATCTTCCCTTTAAAATGTTCTCATTTAATATTATAATTTTTATGTCAATGCCATGTTCCTTACATAAACAAAAGTTATTTTGTACCCAAGGGATATTTGGGTTAATTGTTTGTTTGTTTGTTTAGGATTTTTAACGTAAGTTTAACAATTTTTCAGTCATATCGCTACGATGTCTGCAGTGAGGCAGTTTATAGTGATGTTTTGCACTGGGCCATCATGCCGTGGACATGTAGTATAATGTCCCACCCAGTCACATTATCCTGACACCGGGCCGACCAGGCCTAACACTAACCTCTTAATGCTGAACGCAAAGCGAGGCAGCTGTTGGTACCATTTTTGTAAGTCTTTGATATGACTCGGCCGGGGATCAAATCCACGACCTCACGCTCGTTGGTTAATTGAAAAGGCATCGGTTATTAATGAGACTGTCTGGAGTTTTTAATATAAATTCTCATGTGATTTAACTTTATATCTTTGCATTTGATTGAAATGTGCATTCTCAGAACAAGTTATCTATCGTGTATACCAAGCCACATGCCAAGTACAGTTACTAATTAAATAATGCAAAGTAAACATTTTATAGAAATATTCACTTGCTTCCACAAGTACTGCGTTCTAGAAATGCATTTATTAAAGCGAACGCTTGTGGATTATATATCGCTATTCCATCAAACTCCTCAAGCTAAGCTTACACTTCAAAATTTAGTTACGATTTACCCCACCACCACCATCACCACTAAAATAGACAAAAATCAAATAAAACAATATAATTACTTAGCAATGGTTTAAATGATGCAATATATTTATTTAATAATACATATTGTACATAATGCATTATGTTAGTGAGTTGAGGAGAGCTGCAATGACGGCCGAAAACCTTTGAGGATACGATTCTTAGACATTTATTAATCTATTTGCAAAGTTTCTTGCCAGGAAATAGATGGCCCATCATGATCGACTGATTGCAAGAGACAGGCATACAATTAACAGTGTCACGTATTCCACGTATAAAAATCCGTATCAGAAAAATGTTTCACATTAGCAGTTCAAGCTTTTTGTAGTAACAAAATTATAGTTTGTGATCGTGGTACACCTAAGGCATACAGTTAAAATTAACACTGCATTTTGCAGAAGATTTGACAGTTCCTCAATGCTGCCTGGAAAAAAAAATAGCCTAGTAATCTGGTAAAACCGTTAAAAACAACAAACGGTCTTCGAGCGATATACATAATTCACCAATCTTTTGTAATGACTCGCTAGATTCTGCATAGAAATCGAAAACAGTATCATGTTGAGAACGTCTTGTCTCAAACCTGACTGAAATGTTAAAAGGCGTATACCTACCCACTAGTCAATCCCATTGTATAACTGTTACATGTCTGGACCAAAATACTTTTCTAATCCTAATACACATTATATATGTACATAATTAATAACATGAACCATTTCTACAGAAAGATGCCCCAAGTCTAAAGCGCTCTCCTTTACAGATCACGTGGGTTGGTTCGAGTCTCAATTTCGGCCAATGTGAGTATGCGAGAAAGCTTCCAGCAGCTTTCCGTGAGTCGAAGGTACGTTTCCGTGTTCTTCCAGCACCAGTTATATTGTCTGTGTGAACAAAAACAACAACAAAAACAACAACAAAAAAAAACTTTTCTAATGACACCATATAAAGTCCTTTGAAAGTCTCTCCAAGCACCGCGAAGTCTTTTATCATCTACGATATACATATTCATAACCCTATGTTGTATAAACACGTCATCAACAGTTCTTATCTTAAATTCCAAAAAAATAATTACTTTTGTATCATTAGTATTTGACAAATTTGTCAATAATTCATTATGAATGCCTCCAAACATATTCGAAACATCACCTTGAAGAGTAATACATTGGTAAGCACTTGAATCGGAGTTGGCTTCGATTATAAATATCAAAACAAGCACACGCTCTCTCCTACCAGTAGAAAAAGACACCGCCATAAAATATGGCATTAAAAAGTTAACTGAAAGATAGAAAACGTATCGTTTAGCCGGCAAAAAAAACCCCAACACATTATTGATTTCATCAATATCACCTGTAGAACGTTTTATATTTTAATCCCTGTAATGACATCATTTAATGCTTGAAAACCGTGCATCAAAATTAAACGTATATAATAACATGCATATATGTATGCAAGGTGTTGCAGCATATATAACACTCTTCTGGCTTTATAAGTAAATATATGTATTTCATTTTTCATTCTATTTAAAGAACTCCAAAACTCACTTTCTTGGTTACGTAGATATTTTGATAATTGGTTAACTTCACCGTGGCTGAAGTTATAATGAACTCTGAACACAAATAAAGCTTTGAGTCTTGTAATCTTAACTGATAGATGATGAAAAAGTCCAACAATGAAAATTCAAACCTGCAAAAGGAAACTGACTGCAATTTAAGCATTGACTGCAGTTTTAAAAATAACAACGCGTCACTAGAGACAAAAGATAATTAGCTGGGTTAAATAATACGAAGTAATATTGAAATAGTATATCAAGTAAAGAAACGACAATAACCTTGAACGAACCAATGAATTGTATGTACAATAGGTTCTGCTATATGCCACTTTAGTGCTGAATAAACATCTCTGCAAAGCACCGATGTAGACCAGATTTCAATTTATACCAAATGGAAACCATAATATTATATGTAACTTGCAGAAAATCTCAGAGAGAGAGAGAGAGAGAGAGAGAGAGAGAGAGAGAGAGAGAGAGAGAGAACTAAGTTGCAAATTCAGTTAAATATTTTAAATGTGCACATTTTATTAGTTCATATCTACTAATTTCTTTTGTCACATGGAACACGTAATGAATGATCTATGTATTAGTTTAGACAGTAAGAAAACAAAATATTGTATTGAGATTAATATCATCAAGTTATCACCTACCTTATCACGTTTGCTTTCCTTTCCTTGCCACAATTAAAGAAGTTTGTAAAGGCAAACTAACTCCAGATAGAGTTTAATTGCATGGGAACTCTATATAGGGTTAGGTTTTAACAGAGGCGAGTTTAGGAATAAAGGAGCTTTGTTGTTTTGATCTACATAGTTACTGAAGCAAACGCGAACAATGGCCGTTCTTGCAAAACTTTTGTGAGAATAATATGTTTGGTTTTGATTTTTTTTAATGTAATAGTAAACTGCACAAGCGTTTCAACGAGAAATATTATACTCAACTTCTTTGTTAACAATGTGCATCTCAATGGAACTGAATGTGCGCATTGTTTTCTCTTTTTTGTAAATTGCAAAATGACTAAGAACGGGACCCCTAAAGTCAAACATTACGTGAATGCTATTTGTGATGAATTTGCTAAAGTATAGACAATACTAATAAGTCCTTTTTTATTATATAAAAATATGGTACACGATTTGTGGCGAGAGAAACAAATACAACAACATTACAAATTGTCTGATTGTCTGAATGCATATTTGTAAAATTATAACTTAATTCCATGTAGGAGACCAATTTTAGTTCAGATCATCTCTTCTGATCATCGACTCTGTGTTCTGGTTTACATAATTTGTATCAGCTGTAAAGGGTAATCGATAAAAATAAATTCAATAACGGTTTATTTGTTAAATTGTTTCTAGGGACATTTGCGCTTTCGAACACGGCTAATCTTTTTGTGTAAGTAATCTGCAAAACAGTTGAGAATTATTTTCGTTATCAAAGGCACCATTATAAACGGCAACAGCAACAATAAAAACAACACCACAGGCAATACTGAAACCTGCACAAACATCCTCATGACCGTTATGAATATCATAATTTTAGTCTTCGTTCGTTTTGTTTTGACCATCGTCGTAATTGTCGTACTTTAGTGTCTCTCCTGTCCATTTTATGTTTAGATATTTTGTCCTATAAACCATTTACCAAGGCACTATTGAATGCCATTTGGAAAGTCTACGAAAGCAACACGCTGTTTTTATCCCCCATATATTCATAAGACTGTTATAAAGATATCAACGACAGTTCTTATCTTATATTCAATCTAACCATTATCCATTTAGCATAGGTATTTGATAGATTCATTAGTATCTCGTTATGAATGCCTGTAAATATATTGTAAACTAAACTTGTAAGTTTAATACGTGTGTGGGTGCGCGCGCGCGCGTGTGTGTGTTTATGTGTGATTTGGATTTTTAGCGTAGCTTTAAAAGTGTAATATATGGGTAATCATGTACATCAGAACTATCCTAGCTTATCACTATCAAAACAATCTCTCTCTCTCTCTCTCTCTCTCTCTCTCTCTCTCTCTCTCTCTCTCTCTCTCTCTCTCATCTACAAAATATGAAAATAACTGCTATGAAATATGGCATTCAATTTTTTTTAACGAAATAACAAGCATCATTTAGCCAACAAGGGAAATGCATTATTTGCATGATATTATATATTTCACTCTTATGTAATGACATCGTTTATGCTTAAAAATCATTGACAAATAATGTTCTAGTTCAGGATTAAACGTTTATATATTAAACATATAGATCAGTATGCAATATTTTGAAATACACATAGAAACGTTTACCTTGACATATATATCAGTATGCAATATTTTGAAATACACATAAAAACGTTCTGGGTTCTATTTTAATCTTATTCAAAAAAACGCACTTAGAATTTTACCGCGTAACATTTGTAATATACCAGCAGCAATGAATTTGAAATATAATTAAAATGATAATTAATTGTTTGTCTAACAACAGCTTTATTTTATTTATTTTTTGTAAAACACTATAGAGTAGCAACGATGTAAACATAATGACAAAAGTCTATTCTCTGAAACCCCAAAACTGAACATTTATAAATTATCTGCTAAATATGATATTCTTTTCTATGAACTCTGTGGTGTAACATAAATGGAAAATCCCACAGGTAGCTGAGATTGAAAAAAAAAACAAATAAGTTTACAATGGAAATAGCTTTTTCTCGTATACACTTGTTTCTATTCATTGCTTTCACTACTTTATTGGGATTTTGTAAATTCTAAAATCAAACGTACTATTAGATGAAAAACTGATCTGACAATAGTAATAGGAAAACATAACCCCACATAAATCAATAGTACGATTTGAAATATATAATGAATTACTGACATGCTGCGATTGACAGGTCGCTCGTATACAAAGCCCAGTTTACAAATGCCCGCGAAACTCGATAATATAAACTTGTGGCTTAAACAGGTCAATAAAAATATTGTCAAAAACAAAGACTGTAACAGCAGCTTGTACCTTCACCGCCAATTTAATATAATATTAACTTCCGAAAGAAGAAACGAAGATGGTGTAAATTCATAATATGTATCATTTAAAAAGGCAATGTAGTATTCTAAAACAACAACAATATATCCTTGAAGGGAAAAATGTTTTATATATGCAAACAGGTGTTAACATATTTGTCATTGAAGTACTTGATATAAGTCTGTCAGAAATGCAAATTCTTGATACCATTTGAAAAAATAATAATCTTATTCTAAACTTCAAGATTGCCATTAACTCCTCTGGAATCTGGAGAGAGAGAGAGAGAGAGAGAGAGAGAGAGAGAGAGAGAGAGAGAGAGAGAGAGGGTGGTGGTGGTGGTGAGAACTAAGTTGCAAATTCAGGTTAAATATTTGATACAATCAATGAAATCATTCAATAATTGTAACAGGTGAAAAAAGAAATTAGTCATTATTTTGGGATTAATATTATCAGGTTATCTCCTACCTTATCAGGTTTGCTTTCTTTTTCCTTGCCACAATTAAAGAAGTTTATAAAGGCAAACTAACTCCAAATAGAGTTTAATTGCATGGAAACTCTATATAGGGCTAGGTTTCAACAGAGGCGAATTTAGGAATAAAGGAGCTTTGTTGTTTTGATCTACATAGTTACTGAAGCAAACGCGAACAATGGCCGTTCTTGCAAAACTTTTGTGAGAATAATATGCATGGTTTTGATTTTTTTTATATGTAATAGTAAACTGCACAAGCGTTTCAACGAGAAATATTATACTCAACTTCTTTGTTAACAATGTGCATCTCTATGGAACTGAATGTGCGCATTGTTTTCTCTTTTTTTTTGTAAATTGCAAAATGACTAAGAACGGGACCCCTAAAGTCAAACATTACGTTCACGCTTTGTGCAATGAATTTGCTAAAGTATTGGCAATACTAATAAGTCCTTGATTGTTTATATATATATATGGTACACGATTTGTGGCGAGAGAAACAAATACAACAATAATATAGATTATCTGTCTGTCTGTCTGTCCGCATGTATGCTTGTAAAATTATATCTTAATTCCATGTAAGAGACCAAATTTAGTTCAGATCATCTCTTCGGATCATAGACTCTGTGTTCTGTTTTGCATAATTTGTATCAGCTATAAAGGGTAATCGATAAAAATAGTCCATAACGGTTTATTTGTTAAATTGTTTTTAGGGACATTTGCGCTTTCGAACACGGCTAATTTGTTTTGTGTGCGTAATCTTCAAAACAGTTGAGAATTATTTTCGTTATCAAAAGCACCATTATAAACGGATGCAGCAACAATAAAAACAATACCACAGGCAATACTGAAACCTGCACAAACACCCGCATGACCGTTACGAATATCATAATTACCGTCTTTGTTCGTTTTGTTTCGACCATCGTCGTAATCGTCGCCATTATTTTCATCTTAGAAGGCATTCCTCAATTTATTATTCATGCATATCCCCTCTTATTGACAAATTCATTGTCGCCTAACTCGGGAGCTAATGTATTTACAACGTGATATATATTTGTATTTTCATCTACACTTAGCGTGTATCTCTTTATAAGGTGAGGAACCTTGATAGGTTTCGTGTTATGAACCAAGAGTAAGTCCCTTCCCCCAGGAACATTGCACACGGTCTGTATTAAATGGACAATTACATGTTGTTCATCAATTCGATTGAATGTAGACCTTATAATGGTGTGAGGATCTTAAACTTCCAAGTTATGAAGAGGAGAAAATCAACTATGGCCATTGATATGATATAGTGTTTATATTCAGTTTATGTCTGGTGTCGTCTCCTCTTATTTACCCAACCTATATATAGATATGGGATAATGAAAGCAGCAGTTTCAAAGTTATGTTGCAGGATCAAATCCCTGCCCTAGGGCAAGATTCGGGTCTGAAATAGATATATATCGTTGTCTTCTCATTTTGTTCTAACGTCTGTATGGAGTTAATCTCAGTTAATTGCAGTAGTTTCCTAGTTAATAGGGCATGTACTTATCCCATAGGCATGACACAATATTTGCGGTTGATATATGTATAATGTTATCGCTTCATTTAATCAAATATAGTATGTACTGATATAATCGGAGTTTTAGCAGTTTCTAAGTTTGACGATGTCGCTGCGGTCATTTCACCCATGGTAAGACTCAAAGACAGACAGACCGATAGACATGGGTACCCGAGTGGTCTAAAGCGCTCTCCGTTACGGATCACTGCCATATAATCTCTGTCAGCATGGGTTCGTTCTCAGATTCAGCAAATGTGGGTATGTGAGAATGCTAGCCCGTATCTTTTGGCGATTCGGTGGTTCCTTCTAGGCATTTTCCTGGTTCTTCCTCCACATTAATACAAGCCGCGTTGTATAGCTATCGTGTGCAGAAAAAATGGTGTTAAACTCTACAACAACATACATACATACAACATACATACATACATACATACATACATACATACATACATACATACATACATACATACATACATACATGCATGCATGCATGCATGCATGCATGCATGCATGCATGCATGCATACATACATACATACATACATACGTACGTACGTACGTACGTACGTACATATATACGTACGTACGTGTGTGTGTGTCTACAACAATCTTTTCGTTTTTTCAATAGCACCTGAGGTCTCTAAATTTATAGATGAGACATCATGATAAAGCGTCGTGTGGTGAGTCTAGGAAATTGGTTTAAATGTCATTAAATCGGGCGACAAGTCTATGCGTTCACAGGAATGCATAAAGAAGACTATACAAGTCAGGTAAGATAAGTAATACAACATTGAACAAAAAATTGGAATCATGACAATAACGCAGAAATGGCAGAAAGTGTATTGACCATCATCAACGGAACGTTTGCAGATGGACTCCTTCAAAATCTTCTCGCAGGGAAATCCTAGGGTTGGTATATTTTGTTTACTATCTAAGATATATAAACTAGAGAATCCTGAGAGACCTAGGTTCTGATAATGGTCACTCTAAGAAGAATATTTTGGAAATCCTGATTTTCACATAATATCTCAAGTTTCATTGCTTCCAATTGTTTCTTTAGGAAACAACCTATTTCTTCGTAACAAGAGAAAACAGTTAATACTTATTGCCCACTATATTATGAAAAAAAAAACTTTCCTGTAAATAAATATAAGCTGCATTGTGAGGGATTTTTTTTTTTGTTATGGGGTTTAACGCCATGGTGGCGAGTATAAATGGTAGAGGGAGAACCGGAGAAAATCCCGGAAAGAACATTTCACCCAGGAGAAGCTACTGACAAGCATTTTCGAGTATCAACACTGGCCGTGCCTGAGACTCGAACCCACGCTGAAAGATAGAAGATGGAAATGGTCCGTACCAGTGAGCACTTTAGAACATTCGGTCATTCGTAACCCCCTAGTAATTAAATAACATACAAAGAATCATACATGAATTGATTCTAAATGTTTTTCATTTATTACTGGACAAAATCAAGAGTTTTTTCTAATGTATTAATTTCTTTTTCCAGTTATCTACCTCGTCTTCCAATTGTTTGTGTACTTCCACTTCGATCATATTTCTCATGTACGTGCTAAATATGAATATTGTAAACTGATAGCTTTGGCTAGTTAAATTACGCCGTGTTTCAGACGGAATAATAGATAATTAATATTGTTTTTCCGTTCATCCGAACTAGATTTCCATTCACAATTAGTCGACTATTATTGTTGACTCATCGTATTGTTAAAAGAAGACCATAATACGTCACGATGGATAGGGAACGCAGAACAAAGAACTTCGTTGGTACGAAATGTGTGTTTTGTACATGGAAAGTAAATACACAATGAAAGACACAGCTGTTTGTCTTTGGTCCAATTCAATTGTTTGCAAGTGTTGGGAGCACAACACAATCAGTAGCATGAAACTTTGTGAAGTGGTGTGTACGAAACTCATTATACATTTGAATCAAATACATAAACCTGTCATATGACCTCTTAAAATCAAAAACAATCGAGTAAGGGACCCGATACACAACTCTCAACGAAAAGGTGAATGGGTCAACATCTGTATATACGGTTTATGTAAAACGCCAAAAGTGTTTTTTTTTTAAAACCTTTAAAATTCATGCGCTGATGAAATACGAAAGGTTTTTTTAAATCTACTTTCAAATATTACAAATAGTCCGAGTCAAGTCAAAGTTATATGCAACGTGTTTTTATGGGTTAACATTTTCCATATAATTAAGCCCGTCTTATGGAGAGAAAAAGGTATCAGCTAAATGTGTAAGCCGGAAGATTTATTTGAAGTAATATTCGGTCAACATTATCTTATTAATATTTTCATTCTACATCGTACGTTTGATACTAAGATACACAAATACCGTATTTATTACAGAAAAAGCTATAATGTATACCCACGGAATAATTAAATTACATTATTGCAGATACTGAGTGCAATTATCTGTATATATTCCTATGTAATGATTTTTAAAAACAAATAAATGACTATATTGAAAACTTATGCAGGTTTCTTTGGTTTTTGTTTGAAAAATCATTTTTAAAGTACATTCTATATCTAGTGGGTATAGTGTACCATAAGCCATAATTCTGTTTGTAAATATCTCTGTTTTTCAGAGAGAGAGAGAGAGAGAGAGAGAGAGAGAGAGAGAGAGAGAGAGAGAGAGAGAGAGATCAAAATGTTAACTTGCAATTTTGGTAAAAGTATAGGACAAATTAGAAATGAATTCTACAAATTATAGAATACCTACTTCCCTTTTTCAACAGACAAACAAAGGATCTCTACTTTTATTAGCTTCATAAATATACGTATCAAAACCACAGTGTTTTTTTTCTTCTTCTTAGTTTGAGATTTAAACAATTCAACATTTAAACATATTAGGTCGATTCCACATGCAAACATTAATTGTTGATCCCACTTTTGCTATATCTAGGTGGTACTTAAATTGAAACGAAAACAAGCCATTTTGTTTTCCTAACACTTCCAGATAAAGCGCAATGCAAAGTAGTATTTATTGAATTACGAAAAGAAATAATTTGGATGAGTTTTGAGACCATTCCTCAAATTTGTTAAATTAAACTTAGTTATATTTCTCGTTTATATATCGGAATAAATTGAGAAACATGAACTAAATCATGACATGTCAACAACTCAATAACTAAACCCTTTTTCTACACTTGAGTTGGTGTAGTTATTGAATATAAGAATCCGTTACTCATGTACCTAATGCGTCTTTGATATGCACCTAACTGCAATGGTATTATTACGTACTTTTTCATCAGACTCCAAGTACATAGACTTTCGAAGCCGTTTTTCCTATTAATTAAAAAACAAAATACAAATGAAGCCCTGTCAAGACCTTAGATGTTAAAAACAACAACAGTTTTGTACACATTCTGAATAATTAAATGCTTTATTTAATTATCTGAAAAAACGAATATCTGAATATTATGCCGGCGTCTTTCCAAGCGCCATTTGGTCGCAAAAATATTCGCTTTTAAACTCACCTTTATTGTTTCTTCTGAACCTTAACACCATTTATATTATATTAAGAAAAAAGTGAAAAGCAACAACTTTGTACAGTTCAACAAATAATTTATTTCTCTTGAATGCAAACTGTGAGATGAAAACAAAAGAACTTTGCTAATTAAATCCCTAAATAATCCTAGCATTATAGACACAAGTTTTAATCATTCACTGAAAAGATTTAGCATAATCGTTGTGTTTAGAGTTATACAGGATAACTCAGTGCTTTGGAAAGATATTTCTAAATTCTCTGTAACTATCAAAAGAAGAAAAAGATCGACGTGCTTTATATTGTCTCAAATCTGAATGAAATTCGAACATGATGTATACATTCCCATATGTGAATCTCATTGTTTAATTATAACATATGTGAATCCCATTGTTTAATTATAACATTTGTGAATCCCACTCTTTAATTATAACATATGTCAATCCCACTGTTTAATTGTAACACGTGTGAATTGTGGTGCTTCTCATATCCATTTTAAGTTTGAGATATTTTGTCCCATAAACCATTTCCCAGGCCACAACTGAATGCCATGTTGAAAATCTACAAAAGCAATACACTGTACTGTTTATTTGCTTCACATGTTCATAAGACTGTGGTTTAAAGATATCATCGACAGTTCTTATCTTATATTTAAACTAACCATTATCCATTTAGCCTAGGTATTTGACAGATTCATCATTATTTCGTTATGAATGCCTGTAAATCTATTGTAAACTAAATTTGTAAGGGAAATACGTGTGTGTGTGGGGGTGTGGGGGTGTAATTTGTATTTATAACGCAGCTTTAAAAGGGTAATATATTGGTAATCATGTACATCATATTTAAAACTATCAAAGCATGCATTCTCTCTCTCTCTCTCTCTCTCTCTCTCTCTCTCTCTCTCTCTCTCTCTCTCACACACACACACACACACACACACACACACACACACACACATCTACACAATACGAAAATAACTGCTATGAAATATGGCATTCAACATTTATTTAACAAAATAACAAGCATACTTTAGCCAACAAGGGAAATGCATTTTTGATTTCATAAATATAAGCTATTTTATTTCCTTAAAGCATTTGCACGATATTATATATTTTACTCTCATTAATGACATCGTTTAATCCATAAAAATCATTGACAAACCATTTACTAGTTCAGTATTGAACGTTTATATATATATATATATATATATATATATATATATATATATATATATATATATATATATATATATATATATATATATATATCAGTATGCAGTATTTTGAAATACGCATATAAACGTTCTGGATTCTGTTTTGATCTTATTCAAACAAACCCACTTAGAATTTAACCGCGTACAATTTGTAATTTACAAGCAGGAATTTGGTTGAAATATAATTACAATAATAATTAATTGTTTGTCTATCCAAAGGTTTATTTTCTTTATTTTTTGTAAAATACTATAAAGTAGCAACGATGTGAACATATTGACAAACGTCTATTCTCTGAACACCCTCCTGCCCCATGAAACATTTATATGAATAATCTGCTAAATGTGATTTCTTTTCTATGAACTCTGTTGTGTAAAATAAATGGAAAATCTCAAAGGTAGCTGACATAATAAACACAAAAGTTTTACTATGGATATATCTTTTTCTTGTATACACATGTTTCTATGCATTACTTTCACCACTTTATGGGGATTTTGTAAATTCTAAAATTAAACGTACTGTTAGTTCAAAAACTGATTTTACAATAGTTATGGGAAAACATAACCCCACATAAATCAATAGTAAGCTTTGAAATATATAATGAATTACTGACATGCTGCAATTGACTGGTCGCTTGAAAACAATGCCCAGTTTATGAATGCCCGCGAAACTCGATAATAGAAACTTGTCTTCTAAACAGATCAATTATAACATTGTCAAAAGCAAAGACTGTAACTGCAATTATACCTTCACCGCAAATTTAATCAAATATTAACACCCGAAAGAAGAAAAGTAGATGGTGTAAATTCATAGTATATATCATTTAAAACGTCATAGGAGTATACGAAAACAAAAACAATATATCCTTGAAGGGAAAAATGTTTAATATTTGCAAACTGGTGTAAACATATTTGTTATTTAAGTACTTGATATAAGTCTGTCAGAATAGCAAATTCTTGATACAATTTAAAAATAATAATGTTAGTATAAACTTCAAGATTGCCATTAACTCCCCTGGAATCAGAGAGAGAGAGAGAGAGAGAGAGAGAGAGAGAGAGAGAGAGAGAGAGAGAGAGCAATTAATGGAATAAAATGTTATCTGCTTGGTACTAACGACAATTAAAACGGAGTTTACACTCTTGAAGCTGTGAATATGTTGCAGTAAAACTACCGAAAGCTGTCCAATGTTTGCTATCATATTTAAATAGTGATTGTGTTACGTTGTAGATATATGATAACCTCATCGAAATGTGAGGTACGTTAATCTTCAGTTCAACCAAGGTGAAAAAAAAACACTCAGTGCACTAATTGTACACCAACGTGGTTGACATCTAGTTCAACTGGAAATGCAGAGTTACTGTCTTCTTTCAGTACATCCAACCTCAGATTGTGAGTGTGTGCCATAACAGAAGAACTAAACAAAAATATGTGTTGTTTGGAAGGCCGCATTGTCTGTGCTTCAAGAGAATCCATTACACATAGAGTTGACAATTACGAGAGCTTTAAGAAACCTGAACAAATAGATCAATATAATGTCATTGCGGAAGTTTCAACAAAGATGAATAATTATCAAGTATAAATATTTTACAGCACCCAGTTTGTGCGAAAAGCTTGAATAATTATATTACTAATAGCGAACAACGCACATCTAAAGATTATGTATATGAGTTAGCTTGAATAAAGATTTTACTGATAGAGAGCATTCTCTGATACAAAGTGCCATAGCTAATCACAGTGCAATTTATTTAGATATAAGATAAAGGACTTTGCTTGGGCCATGAAGTTCATTAAAATTGCATCTAACCATGATATGAATGTAAACAATGCAAATTATCTACAGTCACTGATCAGTGCAGCAATGACGAAAATCGACGTACTATATACACTGATTCCAATGGAGATTTGTTGCCATGCATAGTACCAAATAACGCTGTCAATGATGCAATTAGCAATGTGTGATATGGTGTAACTCATTGTTTAAGTAGAAATACTATGCATGGTTGCTGAGGTATTCATGTCAGAATTACAAAATCGTTAAGTGACAAGGTCGAAAGCCACAAGGAAACGCGGACTGAAGATGATGATAATGAATATAAAAATCTTGAATTTGCTGTTAATGCTTATAATGCGTGCATCATTGAAGCATTCAGCACTCTGACCATAGTTTCTTTGTAAGTAACATTGATCACTCAGAAGATCAAGATACAATTTATAATTGTTTTGCGAAATGTGAATTTGAACCTTTTCCTTGAGATGTATGAAAACCAAACTACAAGTCTACATATCTGCTAGAATAAATATAAAATACTGTTCAGATACAGGGAAATGTTTAGGAAAGTCATCTTGACCTAACACGGTTTATTGCAAATGCTGATTGACTAATTAACGATGGAACAATAATGGTCATTACCGGGGAGATTTTGTTGAATAAGAGTTCATGCCGATTTCATGCCATCTACTATTGTCTCTTTCAAACATAAGCATGATTTGATTTAGTTTAAATATATTATTCGGAGTGCTACAGACGTTATGTCAAGTGCTTTATGTCTTATAAAAATATTAGAACAACATATTGATATATGTGTCATTTCCGAAATTGGTTATTTCACGTACATTTTTTATTCTTATACTCTGATAATGCTAATCAATTGTCTGCAATCATTGTTGACCAGGATACGGTTTGACCATTACGCAGAATCTGTGGCATATTCAATACGACAATGCAATTACTCTTTTAGAGATAGATAATTATCGCATACATGGCATCAGATTAAGATTAGCATATAATACGATTGTATTTTTCATTCAAGTTTGCTTAGAGCGTCATAGATATAGTATTGAAATCTACTCTGGTCATACAGAAAACTTGCACGGTCTTTTCAGCCTGTATTCATTTCAATTCCAATTATGAGCCATGTACTCGTAGAGTTGGTTCAAATAAATCACATCTGCGTTTTTCTGCCGGTTCCGAGGAAATATTCAGGTGGGGTTGTCTTGCCGATTAAGGATAACATCGTCGTACAGGAAAAGATTATTCGCGACCTGGCCAAGATAATTATCATTGGCGCTTCATCGATTGTGGAAAAAATAACAAGTTGGGAGCTTGAATGGTTGTGGCGACCTCACCACTCATCATGCAAACGCGCTCACGAAAGATTTCAGTACATCAAGACATGGCTGGTCGTCCATAGATGGCACAATTACGTACGGCCGAACCTCTTTAAACCATCGCATGATCAGATTTAACAACAGCTTTTCCTGATTCAAACAACCCATTATCAGCGCGACGACCGAGTTCGTAAACATGTAGCTGAGCTTGGGCGACCATGTTTTCACCGAATGAGAGTAGTCAGTGACTGAACAATCCTAGGCAGATGTCTCTTTTGCGGCCATGCCATGTTGAAATTGAATTGTTGCGCTCTTATCATCATGCCATTAGAGTGTGTGCTATTCCCTACAAAAACACATGCTGGATGGGTCAGAGACGAAATCACTGGAACATGTATCCGGTAGGAAGCATATAACACACTACTCGTCCGAAATATCACTGCCAAACTAAAGAGACTACCCGAAGTAGCCTCAGGTATATATCCTGGTGAAAAAATATATTCATGGATCACTTACTGCGGACTATAACGGCAGCTGGATACACGACTGCACGATACCCGACCAAAAAGAAGAATCTGTACACCTCATCCAAACTGCATGTTGCCGACATGATCTCGCGCATAAAACACCAGCTGATCTACATGCACGTCAACGCGTCGACGTGGACCACATCTGTGACTTGAACGTGATCGTGATACCATTATCCGCAGAAAAATTCTCCAGAGGGAGAATCAAGGTAGGCATGTAGGCTTAAAGTAGTTTGACCATAAGAACAACTCATGGACAAAGTCCAGTCATTGTAGGCAATGCCATAACAGTTATTCCGTAAAACTGCCTGCGAAAAGAGCAACTTCCGAGAGGAGCATGTCTGATATATATTATAGCCTTTACCGTTAATGGAAGGGTGAAAAAATATCCAACAAGCAATGTGGATATTATATTCATTTCCTCCAAAATTTTCCATGGAAAACTTGATGTATATGCATGCAACAAGTTCACTAAGCTTATATATCTCGTTTCTCCAACTTGAAGGATATGCGGACGCGGTATGGTAGCCTACATACATACAGATTTTTCCTCGACTGAAGACAGATTGCAGCATCTTGTCGTTTTAGAAGATATTACACGTCTATGTTGTGTTTGAGATCTTTTGCGCAACCACACGTGAGACTCTATTTGTTTTTTCTAAGTGTTGCCTGACCTAGGGAGACCATGATTGTGTGTGTGCTTCAGTACGTGAGTGTGCATACAATGAAAAGAGGCAATATAAAACTTGTATATATCATGTTTAGTTACTTTCTGTCAAATGCATCAACATAAATTATCAAATTTATAAATATAATCATTTATAGAGCAACAGCCCATACATAATTTATTAAAAGAAAATAACAGGTTTCCTTAAGATTAAACTGCAAGTGCATCCTAATGCAAAATGGCATAACTTGTGTTAAAATCTAAACACAGCATGACCATCTTTTTTTTTAGTATATATAAATTATAAGGGAAGAATGAAATCATTGTAGAAGAACAATTATCTATAACTCTTCAACCAAAATATGGGGAATTAGGCGCCTATCAAAATTAACGTCGAAAGGCTTGTCGGTGTCAATAAAGACACTGAATAAATACATAAATAAATAAATAAATAAATAAATAAATAAAATAAATAAATAAATAAATAAATAAATAAATAAATACGACAGTATTAAGGAGGTGTCCATAATGTCTCACAAAATCGCAGAGTTCCTCCTGAAAACGAATGCGTTTTTCTGTCGTGGTTTAGATATCATTGAACGTGGTGAGGTTTTGTCATTACAGAAACATAGTACCTGGGATTAAACTTCAATTCAATGTGTTCAAATTATACACAATATAGGCATTTCAACCTTTTAAAACAGATTATTTCAATTCCTCAAGTCTGAGGATATCCATACATTTTCCAAGAGTTAGAAAATGACACAATATTGGACAGAATTGATTATGTTAATCCAGGCTTGATTATTGTTGAACGTTCAGTTAACCAATTCATCAAAATTAAGCCAAGCGATACGAAAATAGCCTGCAAATAACGTTGTTGCAAGGTTGAGATCTATTGGATGTTTATTTTCTTTCTTCAGGAAAATATTTCTTAATTGGTTTTATGTATCTCTGATCTTCGTTTCAGTAAATACTCAGAATGACACGTTACATCAAACTCTGACTAAAATTTCATATGAAATCACGTCAGTGATTTTTTAATATAGGTTATTTCCTTTGTTATTTGAAACCATGTGTAATCTCTATTCAAGTGGGCAAGGTCGCTGAACCCATTGTTCTTTTGAAGATGTTGTTTTAAGTTGTATTCTTAGCCAGAGCCACGCCTTTCGTCAACATATGCCCTCCCTCGTTTACAAAAAGTGGTGGCCACACAACATGGTCTAAATATCTGCCAGGCTTATCGTGATGGTCGTAAAGAAATTCGTCAAATTTATCATTTTGCTTTCCCCTGATTTCAAAGCAAACCGGCGGAGTCTGAAGATGCATCAGCCAACATAATTGAACACACGAGTCCACGTAGTCCTTACAGAAGTCCATATGCTTTCCATGTTTCACCTTCATGTCATGATTCACCAAGAAATTCTGGAATTTATAAAAGGTGCTCATAAATGACAAACAATATAAGTTTTCACAATATACATTTAAAGCATTAAATCGCGTTAGTTTCCAAATTTTGACAGCGCATCAGCCTGTTGCCTGTTGCCTTGCAATAAACTATTACTGAAAGTGAGAGCAATGACATTAAAATATGAAAATAAAGAACGCTTGCTTAAATAATTTAAACATTAAACACCATCAGGCACAAAGTAGGCCATTATGAAGACCACCTCATCACTGTCAAAAAAGAGAAAGCTGAAATGGTATGGCCATGTCACTAGAGCCAACAGTCTATCCACAACAGTACTGCAGGGCAGCGTCCATGGTGGCAGAAGGAGAGGTAGAAGGAGAAAAAAGTGGAGTGACAACATCACCGAATTTACCGGGAAAGGTTTTGCGGAGACACAGGCATTGGCCCATGATCGACACAAGTGTAGGAAATTGGCCAGAGGCTTAGCAGCTCAGTGCCTCAACGACTACACTAGATAAAGTGACTGCCGTGGATGTCAGAGTTTGTGGGTTCGATCTGCGACTGAGTCATACCAAAGACGTATAAAAATGGTACTAGCAGCTCAGCATGAAGAAGGGGTTAGTGTTAGGACTGGTCGGCCCTGGTGTCAGGATAATGTGACTGGGTTGAACATCATGCTACATTTTGCGACATGATGTGCCAGTGCTAGACATCACTATAAACTGCCACACTACGGGCATCGTAGCGATAAGACTGAAATTATTTTAAAACTACGTTAAAAGTCCGAATCACACACAAATTTAGTTCAAAGCCAATATACAGTCCAGTAGGTGGCAGGTAAATTACCGCCCCACTAGTAAATTACCCACCCCTTTCCAGGGTCAATCACAGCTTGATTAATTATTACCCGTGCAAATTAGCCAATGTAAAGTACCTTCATGAGATGGTAATTCCACTTTATAAAAGAATTAAACACACAGGATAAATTAAACCAGAAGGAAGACATTACATGCGAAGGTCGTACAACATTATCAACAAAATGCCTCCATGTGTGAAATGTGCTATAATCAAACATACATGGACGCTGTTGTACAACATACTACATTAAAACTACAGGCTTTATGACCTAATTAAATAGCCAAATTCCTTATAATTTGGATCAATTAAAAAACTAGGCGTAGGGCTAACAACCTCACCCCCTTAAAACAACTCTTGTTACGGAAATGACAACAAGGGAACAAGTTGTACGTCAGGATGAATTCCAAGGACGCCAAACCGGCTGTTGTCGTGGCTTATACACCAATAGACGACGCGGAAGAAGAAGACAAAGACATCTTCTACTACGCTCTTCAAGCCGTTTCAGAGGACGTCCCTCGACAATGGCGTGCTGATGTTGCTTGGTGACTTCAATGCTAGGGTCGGCGGCAACAATGACGACAGAGAGAGGACCATGGGGCGCCATGGAGTAGGCAAGATGACTGACAACGGGACAAGACTGGTCAACATCTGTGAAGATAATGACTTGGTCATAGGAGGGATTCTGTTCGAGCACAAGGCCATCCACAAGCTCACATGGACGTCACCAGACGGCAGAACTCAGAACCAGATCGACCACATCATCATCAACGATCGGTGGAAACACTCTTTGCAGGACGTGCGAGTGATGCCGAACGCTGACATCGGCAGCAACCATTATCTTCTGGTGGCCAAGGTGACTTTGAAGCTTAGGAACGTTAGGATAGGTGTCTCCACGAATAAACTCTTTGATGTGGTCCAGCTGAAAAATCCAAAAGTAAAGGAAGAGTTCGGTCTGGCCCTAAGGAATAGGTTTAGTGCTCTAGAAGATGAGATAGCGCTGACCATCGACAATTTTAACAGAGCAATGAAGGAAGCAGGAGAATAAGTTTTAGACCATAGGAGTAGTAAGAGCAGAAGGACATAAAGACAGTGCATCAGAACACAAAGAAGCTGAAGAGCGACTACAGGCAGCACCACGACCATCTAGTGAGAGATGGAGTTGGAACCCATGTCACAGTGGAGGAGGTGAAGTTGAAAAGATGGAATCAACACTCTGAGTATTTCCTGAATCACCCAGACCCACTAGTACTCGCTGTCATTCCTGAAGCAGACGAGGACCTCGACATCAACTGCGACGACATTACTATTGAGGAGGCCAAGCAGGCCATTCACAAGCTCAAGAATGGGAATGCACCTGGCGATGATGGAGTATGTCCCGAGATGCTGAAGGCAGAAGACACATAGACGCCTCAGCTTCTTTACCAGATTCTCCAAAAGATATGGGATAGAGAAAAGCACCAAAGACTGAAAAACCGGAATCATAGTCACACTTCCCAAGAAAGGAGATCTGGGGAACTTAAACAATTGACGAGGAATCACCTTACTATCCCTCTCCAATAAGATCTTCAGCCTCATCATTCTTCAATGCTTCACAACAGCTGTGACGGCATCCTACGTCAGGAACAGGCAGGCTTTAGGAAGGGCAAATCCTGCATCGACCACATCTTCGCACTGAAGCAGATCCTTGAGCAGACCCATAATTGGAATGGATCTATTTATATGGCCTTTGTGGACTTTTGAGAAGGCCTTCGACAGCCTGCACGGAGCCTCTATGTGGAGGATCATACGACACTATGGCATCCCCCAGAAACATGTCAACGTCATCAGGTTCCTGTACGAGCACTTTGAGTGCAGAGTAATCAACAACAATCTACTCACTAAACCATTCAAGTTGGAAACCGGAGAAGCAAGGATGCATGCTCTCTCCGATCCTCTTCTCAATGGTCATTGACTGGATTATGCGCTGCACCACAGAGGGCAATAGAAAAGAAATACAGTGGACGTTGACCTCAGTGCTGGATGACCTGGACTATGCCGACGACATCGGGTTTCTGGCAAGCAGAAACCAGGATATCCAACAAAAAATACAACAGTTGGTATGGACAACAAGCACCATAGGTCTTCAAGTCAACATGGAGAAGACAAAAGTCTTGAGGAAGAGCACTAGAGTGGGCAACCCAATCACCATCAACGACCAGCCCCTGCAAGACGTAGACGATTTCACGTACCTGCGCAGTAAGGTCGCCACGGATGGAAATTGCACAAGGGAAGTCACCCCAAGAATCCGCAAGACCAATCAGGTCTTCGCAATGCTGAAGCCCATGTGGAGGACCTCAGTGTCCACACGAGGATCCGTATCTTCAAAAACAACGTGAAGAGCGTCCATTTGTACAGGTCAGAGTGTTGGAAGTCCTCTGCAAATATAGAACTCAAGCTCGAAGTCTTCCAAACCAAGTGACTGCGATGGATCATGATGATTTTTTGGTCAAACATGATCTCGAACGAGGAACTCCGCCAGAGAGCCGGCGCAAGCACCATAATTGAGATCATTGTTACTCGTCGATGGAGATGGCTCGGCCACGTCTGCAGAATGCCCCCTGACTCACTACCAAGGGTGGCACTGAGATGGACCCATCAGGGAAAAGCAACCGTGGTAGACCCAAGGGGACCTGGCGACGAACTGTGAAGCGAGTCCTTAAGACCAGAGGCCTCACCCTGCAGACTGCCACCGAAACAGTTGCCGACAGGCCAAAAATGGTCCTCCCTTGCTGTCGCCTCATGCACCAGACGGCGCAGAGAGAATTGATGGTTGATGATGATGTCTTTAATCCGCCACGCCATGAATCAAACACGCTCCTATGCAATACAGTGTGAATAGGGGCGGGGGCGGGGGACGTACGGTATTAATAATAAGATCGTGCATAGTATTTGATACTATGTTACCATTTTGTCAACGGTAGTTGTCAGAAAACGTTAAGTTGCATTAGAAATTAAATTTGGACTGCATGTTCTGTATACACAGTTGTGTACCAAATACAAGCAAAGCTTATCTGATTAAGGATAACAACACTTTTGAAGTGAGAACCAACTGTGTAATAACTAGTAGAGGCTATTACTGCAACAAAACTAGTAAATAATTGCAGTAAATTATATTACATTTTAGTTATCGGCGGCTATTACGTATCACTCAATTTGCACTAATAAAGTTTCACAGTCCTAAAACCTTTTTAATTCTTATACTAATTGTTCTGTATCACTTATTACAAAATAATCCGATATGCTGTGATGTCGTAGAAGAATCTTTACAAATTATGTCTCATGTGAGAATTTAATTAACAGTATGAAAAAAATAACTACTAGGTAGGGGTTTTGTTTGTTTGTTTGTTTGATTAGGGTTTATAACGTAGCTTTAACAATTTTTCAGTCATATCGCTACGATGTCTGCAGTGATGCAGTTTATAGTGATGTCTGACACTGGGGCATCATGCCGCAGACATGTAGCATGATGTCCCACCCAGTCACATTATCCTGACAACAGGCCAACCAGTCATAACCCTAACCTCTTAATGCTGAGCGCCAAGCGAGGCAGCTGTTAGTACCATTTTTGTAAGTCTTTGGTATGACTCGGCCTAGGATGGAACCCCCGACTTCCCGCTTCAGCGGCATACGCTTTAATCACTTGGCCACCGGAGCGGTCCAAGGGGTACTAAAAGCGTAGGTTGTATGCAACACCATGTAGGAAATCAATCCTGTTACACTGACAATATTTACGAATTACACCAAAAAAAGGTGAACGTTAAGATGAGCGTAGCGTTTTCCAAGTTTCTCTTGATGACCTGCCAAAGTTTGCATAATACAAACTTGCTGCAGGAATCGTTCACGTTTGATGAAATCTATAAATTTCCATATGAAAACATTTCCTTGGAAGCTCTGGTGCTAGCTGGTGACTGAATTTATATTGCTATTCAAATTTTGAACTGTTGCAACAATTCTGCATATGTTGTATGTGTCTTGTCAGAAAGTAGGGCATAGATGCATGGCAAGGTTCGACCATCAATTAATGCATGCATTGTAAAGAGTTATGTTCAACTTTGCAGAGCATGCAACTGCATTGCGCAGCTATGCTTATTCAAATGACACAACACCATCAGCTTCACATATATGTGGCTTTCAAAAAGTAATTTATCCTTACCTCTTTCGGACTTGACGACTTCAGTTGCTTTGAACTACATTTGTTACCAACCCTTTACGAATACAAGTTTCCAATACTGTTCTTTTCAAAGTATTTATAAAGCAATATAATTGTTTTACCATTGATTCAATTAAGTCATGTCAGTTGAGGCTTTAAACACGAGACACCAAAAGACACTAAACTTGATTAACTAGACGCTTCTCAAATTCTGTAGATATTGAGATAAAAGGCTGCGATGTTAAACACTAAGGAGCAATTTAATCAGCATGACCCGTTAAGTATTTTTTTTACATCAGGATTATACATAGAGTGGGCTGATTAGATACATAATACATGGACAATTAGAGGGTGTGGACTTATCCAATGTATAGGAAACCTCGCCATTTAATTAAGGTAATAAATCTTGCTTTCTACAGGTAATATATTGCATTACCTGGATAACTGGAGAACTTTAGAACTTGTCAAAATTATACGGACAATTTGTTGTGGTGTTTGTTGTGGTGTTTGATTAAAGCACCTGAACCTGCTTGTTAAAACTCATTCCCATTCTCACATGAAAGCATAGTCTTTTTCTAAATATCTTACGGTTTTACCGAGTTTGTTCTGAATGTGCGTCTTTCATACAGGATTAATAACTAGGCAATGGTGGTAAACGTCCGGTGGATATTTGACACGAGGAGTAGTTGATAGCGGGGTGATTTAACGGGAATAACTTGAATGGAGGGCAAGTAACGCGAGTAGTCTACCGAGGGGTTGAATTGCGGTTAGGGTGTGTAAATTAATTGGAGAAGGGGATAGTTTGTCATAAAACTAGTCCTGGGATATCTATTACAATTTCGGGTCGCAGAGAGGGCGTATGCATAATTCTTAGTAAATCTAGTTAGAAATGCACCTTTAAGCTTAGGCAGTCCGGGATTACCCATTAGGCAGAGTAGGCAACTGCCTATGGGCCCCGCGACTTTTATGGGCCCCATAAGGGGCCCTCATGAGACCGTGACCGTGGGTCTGGGGCCCCAAAAGTTTGACTGCCTATGGGCCTCCACGGAGCTTAATCCGGCGCTGAGCTTAGGTGTAGATTTAACGGAACGTATATACGCAGCACATGTTACACAAACTAGTTCAGCATGTTTGGCCACGTGTACTTACGCTTAGAAATTGAACTAGCTATCAAAAACAGCACATAATCATTGGGACTTCGCCAATACCTTATATATACAAACCATATACAAAATTACGAACGTTAATTAGAAAGCCAAAACATACAATAGTGTTAAAAAAACAAATACTTTTACCGTTTTTTCCTTTCACTAGATTGAACGAATCACGATCATGAAAAGGCGGGAAGAGATACAAAACAATGTTTATTTTTATGAGAACGTATGTTGTGAAAATAATCTATTCTGAGTTAAGGAGAGTTAGTGAGGTCATTCTAAATAAACATAAGGATCATATAGATCCTAGAATACCAAAATATATCTGTATGAAAATCAAAGAGCAATGACAGCGTGTGTATGCATTCAGTGACTCAGATAGGCTAAGATTTTACCGACGTTTATTGATTGCTTTACCGTTTGAAAAATTAAATGACATGCAAAGAAGAGCTCTCATTTTCCATAGTGATATACAGATGACATCATTTGTATGGAAGGCAGCAATTTTATCTTGTATAATTTTAAATAAAGGTCTTAACATGCTTTTAGATTTAATAACGCGTAAGATATCCCATTTTGTTCCGGTTTACCTGTTTAATGAGGGTACTAAAATTTATATCTAGACATCCCTAGAATGTCGGCATGAAGTTGTAGCGTACAGTAACTGTTAAGATACCTATAAAAAGGACCCATCAATTCTGTCTGCCTGTATGTGTGTATCTGCCCGTCTGTCTGTCTCAGAAACGCACTATGCCCATGTGAGGTGATGCCCAAATTAAGCTGTAAGTTTTGCATATATCTGATGTTATTTACCTTATGCTCAGATGAATAAATACAATGTAGTGTTATTAAATAGAGGAGGTTTAACAAACTAACTGTAACATTTGCTATGTTTGTTTACTGAACGATTGTTAATTTAGCTATACCTGTTTAAATACTGAAATATCACTTTAGCTTTAATTGAATTGTTGTTCATGTTTGAAAACAATGGTTAAACATTAGGGACACTGCCGAACCAACACTCTAATAGATGACTCTCAGCTGACTGGATGAAACAAAATTACAGAACAAACAGTCTAATAGATGACTGTGTCATCCGTCTAAAATATAAAATATATACAGAAAAAAAACAGTTAATAGAAGACCGTGTCAAAAAGTAAGGAACCAGCATTCAAAAAAATGGTTATAATTTGAGATTAATATATTCAGTACTATTATGATGGGTTTTTTCATGCTTTACCTTTGCAAGACTTTTGGCTGTCAAATCTCCACTTAACTTTGTAGCCTCGGTAACATAGTTCATGATGTCTTGAGTGAGATGCACCACCTCTTCAGATGTCTAAAATATGTTTATACCGATACTAATTAGATGAATAAGCGTGTTTACGTAATCACGACATAAGCATGTGCCATTATTCGGCAATTTATGCATCGTGCAAACGATATCTTTGCAGCGTACGCATTCATGGAAGAGTCTACAAGTTATCAAGAGTCATCTCCCTTACTTTAGCAATGTACCTAGGGCGGCGCACTTAAGTTTAAACTATTACTCGAAAACAATTCGTGAAAAAAACCCAAAAAAAATCAAAAATATATTTTTTATACAAGATTACGATGAATAAATATTAAAAGCATGATTAAATGAAAACAATAGAACAAATAACATGTAAAAAGTGTGCCAATGAAAATAAATACAAAGACACGAAGAAAGAAAAAGATGGAAAGCATTGCTAAATAATGAAACAGAATATACACTCGCAAGATATAATATATAATCATTCAAATATGTTGATCGCATTTATATTATCAATCGAAATTTTTAAACAAACACTGAATAAAGTGTCCCATGGTGAATACTCAAGAGGGCCATTTTTACGTGTGGAATGCTTGATAGATCCATCATCACGTAGTAAGCGCTCTACAGATCAATTATCACGTGTTGAATACTCGACATTGAGTGAGTGTGTTTTTATGTGCATTTTAAACGTAGCTTTAACATTGTTTTCAGTCATATTGCTACCGTATCTGCAGTGTGGCAGTTTTATTGTGATGTTGAGCAGTGGGGCATCATGCCGTAGACATGTAGCATGTGGTTCCACCCAGTCACACTATCCTTTCACCGTGCCTACCAGTCCTAACACTAACCTCTTAATGCTGATTGCCTATTGAAGCCTGTAAGTACCATTTGTTAAATAAGTCTTTGGTATTACGCGATCGAAGTTCGAACCCGCGACCTTTCACATCCGAGTCTAACGCTCTAACTACTAAGACGTCGGAACAGTTAAATACACAACAGATCCAGTATCACGTATGGAATAATCGACATATTCGTTGTTGTGAATGCTCAACAAATCCTTTAAAATGTTTTAAAAGGGTAATATCCATGAGAGGCCGAATATATAGAAACAAGTTTTCTTTTGGTTCGGATAAATATGCACAACCATAGAAAATCGTCAGTTGAATTTTTGCAACCTCGAAATCACAAGAACAGGATATCGTATGTTAGGTTAATTCGAAAGAGATCACATTGTAAGTTACTACAGTTGTAATTCAGTATGGTTAATATAACTTAGAGTTAATTGTCACTTTCTCGAAAATATTACAGTATGTTATCATTGTCTTCTTTCATACGTTTCATAAAGTTTTTCTGATGGAAATACTTGGGCAATCATACTGAAGTAAAGTGCAGCATTCAATCGAACTGGGTCAAGCTGAAATGAAAGAACCTTCCATCCCTGTGCACAAGTATAGTCTTAGTCCATATTCTGTCATGATACCATGCGCATGATGTACGGGTCGTTTTCAAGCACTGGTACTTTTCCTTGCAATTTTCTATTAAAGGGAAGTAACTCTCTCTCTCTCTCTCTCTCTCTCTCTCTCTCTCTCTCTCTCTCTGTCTCTGTGTGTGTCTCTCTCTCTCTCTCTCTCTCTCTCTCTCTCTCTCTCTCTATATATATATATATATATATATATACGTGAACACGTGGTAAAACAAGAAAGTCAAAAGTGCTTCTTTCATTTGCTTTAAATTATAGTATTGCATTACACATGTCTGGAAGAATTTCTGTAAATATAATATGGGAGAAGGGGAGTGGAAGAGCTGCGGTAGTATAGTTAACAGAGCCTCGGAATCAATCCAAGGGGTGCGGGTATCGCCAAGGCCATGCTGGGTAGGCTGCGTCTGTGCGGCGTTGGGAACTTTACTTTTTTCTACCTTTATCGGCAAGATATAGCGAATATAGTAAATACATTTATTGTTATCAAAAGGTTTACTAAATCCTTTGATCGATTATGAAATGTTGTGAGTGGCTTTTTACATTAAAGTATGAAAATATAATGAATTAACTCTACTGAAACCAACCACAACAACAACAACAACAACAACAAAACCCTCGATTGCTAGAATATATTTCCTTTGGAAAAAAATATATCTTCGTGCAAAATCAAAAGCTTAAACGTTTCTACGGGTCAGTCGAGTCTTTCAGTCATAGTCGTCAATAATATGTGAGTTTTGTTTAGTATTATACAGGATCATGCTATTTTGTCATTTTACATTCATTTGCTTAAGATACATTTTGAAATAATGATTACAGCTGCTCATTCGTCGACTTCAAGGAATATTATGTTGATCGTCATTGTCAAGTATAATAACCCAAATGAAAATTTAACATAACTTATTGATCTAAATGGTAAAGAAAGGGTATTATCGAAGACGTATGGTTTTGAGTCAAATGTTTCGTGCCATGGAGACATACTTGACTGATTTTCTTTTATTTTCTTGATACATATCTCAAATTAATTGGGGGGGGGGATTCATTGATTGAGCTAAGCGGCGACAGATCATGCACAAAAAAGTCTTGATGACATTGAAACAGCATTGGCGCAAAGATCAACTTTAATATATTCAACTTTCATCTTTCATTCAGGATCATATATTGTTTTCTCGGTTAAACATTTACCGTGTCTTCATTACTGGTTGATACTATAATTATTCTTAGAGAAAAAGTTGAATTTTCTCGTTTTGTAGGAACTAATTAATCGATGTTAAAAGTATAAAAAAAATCTCACCTGTTCTTTCTTGGACCGCAATCCTTGCAGCGGATAGATGATTTGAGTTGTTAGGCTGTCCAGTTGTCCAGTTCTCACCGCTTTGCAATATTCATATCCATCCTGCATTCAAATTATTGAAAATGATGCAAGCATTCGGAGCACAAGCAGTTTACTCTTTAAACAAAAGTAAGACTAAGGTTGACAGCCAACTTTTCATCATCGCGGCCTTAGATAAATTGAAAAAATCGGAGAGAGAGAGAGAGAGAGAGAGAGAGAGAGAGAGAGAGAGAGAGAGAGAGAGAGAGAGAGAGTCAGGTTATCATTTTTAATGCAAAATGTAAATATCCTTACTTTATTTTCCGTTCACTCCCTTTAGTCTTGTTCCAGAAAATGTCAAACTATTGTCAGTCTACTGGATTGGATAAAAAAACATTACAAAACAGATTTTGAAGCTTATTGTTTACAGACAGATTTCGATTTTAATATCCGCAGATTGCATGCTATTTCAATTCAACGTCATCATGGACAATATTAAACATTTTTGGTATCCATGCAACATCCTTTAAATTTAACATTTCATGTATGAAGACAAAATCTTAATGCTCACTTCAAGAAGCAATAGCAGTTTCTTCATGATTTTCACATCTGACTCACACAGTCTCTTTTCTTTAAATGTTGTAAAGGCCATTTTCCACTGATTGTTATAAATCTCTCTGTATCGAGTTGCGAGAACCGAACCTCTGTTAGGATTAAGAGATCCGTCAAGGCTCGCGTCCATTATTCTACTTGGAAAAATAAGAAATAAATTTAAAGAAACTTAAAGAGGCATAAAGGTTTTTAAGTTTTGGTAAAGACAACATCATTTCTATTTATCTGGATGAAAATATTTAGTAAATTTGGAATTTTGAATGTGTGCATCTCCAAAAATCCACCGTTTTGAAAATGTAACTGAACCGAATTATAGAAATACACCTCAAATAATACAATGTACATGTGAAAAAATACACGTGCAATACGTATTGACATATAAATCTTTCAAATGAAAACTGTAAAGGGAATAGCATTTGCACAAGTGCACACATCTTAACATTTCTATCATATTTTCAACTACTTATTTACCTTTTATTGAGTGCTTGAATCTGTTCCGTCAGAGCCAAATTTTCTTTTCTTAATGCTTTATTTTGTGTTTCAATCTCGGCCAAATGAATTTTCTCTGAATCCCTATCTTCGTCTAGTTGTTCCAATAGTTTGATAGTCCTTCTAAGTTCATCTTCGACTCTTAAAGAACAACAAAGTGAAAACGAAATTAGCCATAAGCCAGCC